>VNWX01002083.1:0-13067 GCA_009869905.1 Ceratophysella communis | reverse complement strand
TAATCCGTCTCTGTTCAGCGGTACCATCACCGTACCGCAGATGCAGGACGCAGGACAACTGACAACAGAACATAACTGAAGCCTGTGGCATATTCGCCCAGTATTTACAATGATACACAGAGAAAAGAAAAGCATGACAGACAGGCATGGGAAACATGAAACATGGTATTCGTGTACAAATAGGAAGCGGATCAATATTTGGAAGTTTTGTGATAGCCGTGATGTACAGCATGTTCTCGTCCTAGTCCCTAGTCCCGAAATTAGTCATACATGGATTGTGTGTTATCAAATGACTTCAAGTCTTCGAACAAACCATAAACTATGAATACTTAACAAAAAATACTTGTGCAGCATTTTGTTATCAGTGTGTTCTTGGAACCAGGTTAGCTCCATAAATAAACGGCGTAGCTAATTGTAAGTGTAGTCAGTGACTAACTAAAGCTAAGGCAGTAATTAATCAGAGCGGATATCGGATATCCTTTCTGTTCGTTTATCTGTAGGAAAACCATCGTGAAGTCATTATCGCAGCCATAATTTAAAATTTTTGTGATAAGATAACAATTAGGTGAACGGGGTTAATCCAAACTTACAAACTAGAATCACGAATTGAAGAACGCCTCCTTCTACAAACACTTCATGTTCTGCGCTTCATCCACTTACTACAAGCTATAATAGCTAGAAATACACTCATCTCATCTTCATTAGTCAGGCAATTCTTTAATCATAACTGAAGGACAAATAAATGACTCTAATTTAAGCCGTGACATACAAATCATAGCTTGCACAAAAACAAGTCTCCTCAAAGTACTTCGCACATCATGCCTTACATCTGCTACCAGCATATGTTATCAATTTTAGTGTTCGAAGCAAGCAAATTTCTCACGAGAAGAGCTGCAAAAAAGCTAAATATAAATGCAGATTGCAAATGCTGGCCGAGAAACAGAATTACTTAAATTAAACCCAGATTCTGACTCAAGTCACGGATTATGTTGAGCAATTCCCAACACAATGTATGCTGAGCATTTTCTTGCAAGCACGAGAGTATAAACCAGGGTTCGGATGATTTAAATCACTGATTTAAATCGCGATTTAAATCAGTTTTTTATTAAAAAAACAAGGCTTTTTTTATTTAAATCGCGATTTAAATCATGTTTTAAAACAAAAAAAAAACATGACTTTTTTAATAAAAAACGTTTTTCCCGAACCCTGGTATAAACCATAGAATTCTATGCATTTTCATTTTAGACTCTAAATTCTGTAAGCACAAATACCTCGTTACTTAATCATTAATCACACTAGAGAGTGACGGCTTGCCTCACGCCTAAAAAAACGATCATTTTCAACCTTATAATCCTGCTAATCGTTCAAATAAACGGCAACATAATCATTCCAATTCAATTTTAAGTTTCCTGAACCCAAACTTGCATCTTTTTAAAACTGCAGCTTCCACTGCACCACGCACCCCTCATCCAAGCTCTGCTAATGACAAAAACAATTTCCTCTGAATTTAAACCTAAAAATAGATCACTCATCCAGTCGAGCATAGACCATGTGTTGTTTTAATAAACACACAACAAACCGCACTTCTGCTCACTTATCTTGAAATGCAAGTACTCAAACTTACGTTTGCCACAAGCCACAACGAATCCAAGTCCAAGCCACAAAAAATAAAAATACGTTTATCCATAGAATGAAACCGGTGCGTTGCGTAACTCATTCATACGCAACATTAGCCGCTCTACAGGAGGGTGATGGGGTGCGGCATGCCGTGTCAATCATACTAGAAATTCCATAGTAATTTTACAGTTCTTCCGGTCCAAATGCACTTAATAAGAGATATTCTACTAATCTGAAGTTTTACCTAAAATTTTAGTACGTCCTATGTCCTATGTTGTATGTGAACACAAAAATTAAGCATGCAATGCATAGACTTCGTAGGTCTTAATCTGTGTAAATTAACTTGTAAATATCGATACTATACTACGAGCATTCGCTTGTGAGCTTGATGTCATCTAATTATCATGTTTATGTCACAAAGTCACAAACTGCAATGTATTTAGTTTAATTTATCTGCTAATTGCCACCCACGGACCATTTTTTGTTTGAGAAGCAAAAAACTTCAGTGATACCAGCCAATGAATTAGCACAAAATTAACTATGACTATTCCAATTTGACGCTGGCATTGTAAGTTACTATACGTGACGAACTAAATTATATAGTTCGATATGACATCATCGTGAAGGCGAATGTAATGTAAAAGTCATCATAGGTCTACTATGCCATAATCATCTCTGAATTCGATGTACTTCCTTCATACGAGTGCTTCACGGTATGCTACATATCCGGTGAGGTAACTAATCATTAGAATTCCATTCGCACGGGTCACGTCACGCTACAGATGACAGCAGAAGCAAAGTAAAAATGTAATGTCACTGAACGAACCCTAACGCCGACGACCCCACCAGCATTTGAGAAGCTCTCACTCACATCATTGTCTGTCACCGTTAACGGTGACAGACATGCAGATATGTTAGCCACAACAACGCGTTGTTGTGGCTAACATTTCTGCATCTACCCTACCTACCGATTATTTTCAAGCTAGGTCTTCAAATAATCTGGAATGAAAAAAGTACAAGCGCTGACTCATTCACGTTCCCTGTATAATCGGCAATTTTAACCAGATCTATAGTTTGTACCGTACCGAATCAACAAACTCGAAGTAAACCTATTAGGTTCCGCTAAACGCTAAATACATAATAATTTAAAGTAGAAGCAAACAAAATTGCTCACTGGTACACATATTACTGATACATATATTTGAGACTGCTCTATCTAACGCAGTTACTGCTCGATAAGAGCAAAAGCATAACTTTTATCTTAACGCAAGTAAATACATGGTTCAAACATCCATTCATCCATTGATTATGTGGAATGCTTTTGTTTCGATGGGATTACAAAGTCAAGTGTTAGGTACCGTGTTATCTAAACTAAATTTTTGGATGAATCGAAATGAAACGCCTTTTTGAAGTATGTAATTCTAATGCTAGACAAACAAAGTTTCTATTCTACTGTCTGATAAATACCAATGATAGTGCGATAAAAATGTGTGATAGGAATGCCGAATCCTAATGACTAACTAACCCACTAAATAATAGATAACCCGGTAATCGGACATCACCCTTTAGGTTCCAATAACGAAGCTAAAGCCAATTAAGAGCAATCCAGGTTTGTGAAGGCAAAATAAAAACAATGAAAAAGCCCTAAAGACTTAAGAGAAGATATTTAACGTTCAGATCATAAATTCCTGTCGTGCAAAAGCTCTAAAACTATGACCCATTACGAATGACGTCAAGTTTTTGTGATCGGTGCCCAAAGAACTACATGCCACTATCTTTGAGGTGAACCCGAAGCCATACATCATCATCATACTGAAATTGACACCGACAACTTAGGAATTTTTATAGTCGGGTGAGCCGGGTCGGGTGGGTGCCCGGTAGTTTATCGTTTACGTCAGCACTATTAGCAGAGACAACCCACAAACGGAAGCACTAAATTATGACGTTGGAGTAAACATTAAGTAATCGATAAGTAATAACATGCTTTGGCTTTATCATATTAAAAGTTACAAGCACTCAGCTAAATTAGAAATTTCTGAACAGGCATTTTGGGAGTTAGGACCTACTTTTATTAGCCACAGTGTAGTGTATATTACTTGTCGTGTATCAGTAGTCCCTAAATATAAAACGTAATACATTAATATCATCCTCTTTCGTAAAAAATTTTTAACTTTGTATTAACGGTACATCAAAGACATTTGTATTCGACTACAATCCCGCTTCAGTCAGTCACGCTCGCTCACGCCCAACATTTCATAATCTTATAATCTCAATCTGGCCTTTCAAACAAACTGGTGAAAAGAAAATGAAAATGAGTCATATTCTGAAGGTCGAAACCGACCTGTCATCCTTCAACAAGGCAATAAAAGCTGACGCCGAATTTATTTACATAAATAGAACTGTCAATCTCACAAATTTAATGGGGAACCCACAAATAGCGAAATAGCATCATCGGCTCTGTTCCATGCTTGCTCAAACATCAAAGCTAAAATGAATTTTTTGCAATAAATTCTGAAAAAAATGGATGTAACCACAATAGGTTACCCTAACTGTCTCGGCTGACGCGACGATTAGTATTCAAATATTCGGATCAACACAAATTGGTTCTTGAACACATGGCTACGCATACTACGAGCTGGCTAGCTAAAGTCATTTCTTTTTTTCTTAACGATAACGATGGCATTATGAGAATATTTTGCGCGAAGCAATTGTGCAAATGCCGAATGCCTCAGCTCTAACGCAATTCCTAGTTTATGGTATTCTGAATTCTGAATACTAACGATTAGATGAAAAATCCGAAACATTCCACTTACGTCAATTGATTCGGAAAATTCTTTTCCGTCAAGCAGATGCACCTTGAAGACAGCCATTTTCCCTTTACTAATTCGTTTCCCGTTCTTTGTTGAGCCGTTGGTAGCGGGTGAACTGGGATTTGCAGGAGAATGTGGCGAACTGTCGATTCCATGCTTAGGTGAACCAGGAAGCACGTTGTCTTTAGCCATTTTTGTTTCTAGAATCACTTCCACTTGATGTTCACTTTGGTTTCACTTAAATTTTTCAATACCATTCGTTCACACAGTTATTGAGGCAAAGTTTGGATACAATCTACGTCCAGTTTCCACAATTCAGTCACTGCTGATTCCACGAAAAACGTTCTGAATTCTGAAAATAAATAAGACAAATCAGCGTGGTTACTGGTTATCTAAAAATCTCAAGATTGTTTTTAAAATTATAATAGTCCCATCCCAGTCCCAGTCCCGAATAACGGAATAACCCAGGAGCGACCGGGGCGGGGCCAGGCTCATTTGTAAAACTTACTTACTTTTACCATTCACATTCGCTTTTCTTTTCCTTTTTCCCTTGTCAAAAATAACAACCAAATACCAAATCAGAATAACAAAACACGATAAAAGTGAAAATATTAGTTATTATTTAAACAAATCTCAGTTTTCCATTGCACATTGCATTGATTCAACAGATGACAGATAACAGATTCTATTATTAGATTTCAACTACTACTTGCAACAAATACAAATGGCACTATCGAAGTTCAACTGTCACCGGCTTACATTGGACGTCATTTGTCATAGGTCATAGATCATAGGTGTACTAGGTACCTGCAATGTGTTCATTTGTAATGCTGACTTTTAATTATACATTTTAGTTGATCTGACATTGAATAATTCAGCTGCTGCTGTGCTGTAAGGAACTACTAAATACAATTAATTTGTCAATTTGGCAGTAAAGTTACCAATCACGCGCTAGAATTTTGAATGTAAGAAAAACAAATGAGCGGAAGCGGACAAGTCAGTCACCGAAAACGCAGCAGAGCAATGACCTGTAAATTATCCCTTGTCATCGACTCTTCTTGTGAACAAACCGCTCCGAAACATGGGCAAATACAAAATCTAAAGTTATAACCACCTTACTGCTTGCTTACCAATAGATTGTAGAAACTATAGACGTTAGATGCTAGACGTCCAGCAACACCCGAACTTCCAAACTCAACTGATGAGATGACGAATAGCGAACTGCTGCGGATGCAGATTGACAAACCAGAAATCCCACTCTCGTTCGTTCGTGCCTTGCCCTTCTTGTGTATAGCAGGCTCCTCCTGCGCTTCGGATATATATACAAGGTGGCTCAAAACAAAAGCTATCCAACTAATTCCATTTGAACATTTTAAAAAAAATTAATCACTATTGTACGGTCACTGTCGGTCAGTTGCCACAATTAAACGTGCCAGTCGCACGTACATCATGGAAGTAGTACGTTAATTGTACTGCATAGTTAACATCTTCTGAACTATATGATATTTTATCGGAGTTTGAGTTTAGCTTATCTGCGTGAAATTCATGATTCCATAATTCCATTGTGTACTACAACTGCGTGCCCAAGTAGATTTCTCGAAAGAGAGTTTAATTTTTATTAGGCTCAGAACGGGCGCCTAGCCTTACGTTCTGGTATTATTTTATAGGTCCTATATCTTAAATATTCGCGACTCCGGCAATATTTATACAATACATATAGTATTGTATTCGTATAAAAGCACCGCGGAGAGCGGAGAGCTTACGCTTAAAACTAAATTTGGCCAAAAGTTTATAATTTAAGTTGTATAATTTTTACATCGTGGAACATAAAAGTTGAAATGCAACGCATAAACACCTGCTTTTAAAATTTCAAAACTGCCATTTGGCCAATCGCAATACAATTTGCAAACATTCGGATTTAGGAGCCGCGCTCAATTGAGTTAAATCCTGAGGTAGTGTGATTTTAAAATAATACCTAGTTAATGCAAATGATTTCGATGTAGGTAGGCTGTGGGCATCGAGTCGTACAGTTAGCAAATGTCATTTATAAAGTTAAGTATATCTCATTTTTTTGCGAAGTAAAAGTCAGGGAACCGTATAGTTATGGATCACCCTGTAATCCAATAATACCACTACTACTAGCATTTCTCGGCCAGCAGGAATTTACGTCAAGCTGGCAGGCAGGCAGGCGTCTCCTCTGATTCTTATGTCGCGTTCTTGCGTTGACATTATAAATGTACGTAGGTACCCATGTCGTTTTTTTATAATTCAATTTCAAATAATGATACCTTCAAATCAGTTTCTAGAAAATCAATGCCAAATGAGAATTAATCCGATTTACAAATCATAAGATCGCTGCATCGAGAACGGGAGAATTTATTTGTCGTTTGTCGTACGAGTTCAAGCAAGTCCACACCCCAAAAGGTAACAAAAAACTTGCTTTTGAGCGTGCAAGAAAGATGCCGCTCAGAAAACCCGCGTGTTCAACACGTAGTTCAATTTTTTATTACAACTTATTGCTCAACAATGAATCAGCATTTGAGTTTCTAACAACGTCAAACGTGCTACTTCGTTTGTAATTGCAATTAGTTTTGCTTTCCTTTTGTATTTAAATATTAAACGACTTTCAGCGATACTGACCGACGAAGCTGTTAGCGGTTAGGAGCCAAAATTAACCGATTACTAAACTACAGGCAAGCGATTAGATTAGGATTAGCCTATCGCAAATCGAAAGTCCGCTTTGCGTTCCGCCGAATGCCGAATGTCATATGTCCGTACACATTTGCAGACACAATACATTACTCAGCTCTATTTTTAATTGGAATATTCTTCTAAATTTTTCAACATGTAACGTCCGTATTTTTGTTGTTTTTTAGGTGATCGCTGACGACGCAACGTCGAGGAGCTTAGAGTTTTAACTACGTGTAAACCTCGTATTACCACTCTAAAAGCTAAGCTCATTGGAATTGGAAGAAACAGCCGATCTTACAAAATTATTTATTCATCGCATATTCCTACCAGATTTCAAAGGGTTTTGATTCGACATGGTAGTTAACAAGAAGCGAGGAAGTATGCCCACATCCATCTCGATTGCTTCACCATCTGCACCGTCAGCACAAATGAAATACCGTCCTGCAGTTGAAACAGGGCGTTGGGCAGCCAAAGGAACTATACCGTTACCCGAGCCCGCTACCGTTGTAGAAGTATTTACCAAAGTCCTGGTTCATACCTGTAAAAGAGTACTTTACGTGGATTCAAGGATTCGCTTAATTGCTTATGCCTTTCTTCTGTTCTTTATATCGCTTGTGGCGGACTATATGCCTTTTCCTCGATCTTACTTCTCGCACAGCGGAAACGTCCTCAATCAGTATTTCGTTAAGTTGAGCTGGGCCTGGACATGTGGCCTTGTCGGCACCTTTATCTTTATGACAAGCTCTGTTTACTGTTGTGGAGATCGGCAGCACATGAAGAAGCATTTTGTACGCCTCGTCATTGCTACTGGAATCTGGTACGTTTGGACCAATCTGTTCAGAATTATCGAAGAGTCGACTGGTCAATGTATTTACCAGAGTACTACTGGACCTCGGGATATAATTTACTCACGAAGCCGGAAACCCTGTCTCAAGAGTGGAGGTAAATGGACCAGTATTGATATCTCAGGACACTCCTTCATTCTCATATGGTGTACCATGTTCATCATCGAGGAAAGCAAGGCTATTTTAGGCTGGGACTCAATTCAAGACTATATTAGGAATGAAGACTATCGACGACGCCGTCCCAGTAATGCTTCCGGAGGAGATCTCAATTCGGATAAGCTGAAAGACACACCTCTCTCGAGTTTGTCGACCACGGAATTCGAGAATTTAAAGACTCACTACAAGAAATATGGAAACTTATCCAAAGTGCTCCTTATTTGCCTTACTCTTCTGACCATGATTTGGGATCTCATGATTCTGATGACCGCGTGTTACTTTCATGTTATGATTGAGAAGGTCATCGGTGGACTCTTCGCCGTGGCGATGTGGTGGATTACTTACCGGTTTCTGTATATCAGTAATTCGGACTTCTCTCCTGGACTTCCTGGTATTGGGCTGTTCAGGTACTCTCCTCACCAGAAATTCGTTGCAAGGGCTGCTGTTACTTCAAACAAAATTGGACTCTCTCCTGATGATGGACCAAGTTTTATGGGAATGCCGCTTTATCCGCTGAAAAAGAGACCGGAACTCAACAGCGGGTCCGGTATTGGTTTCAGCAGCAATTAATGGTTATTATTTTGTATTCAAAATTCTAATGATTTGCCCACCTGGACACATGAACATTTAACCTGAAATATATGCGTAAGTGAAAGTGAATGCCAAAAGATATTAACTGTAAATATAAAATAGCTAAATTATGTTACCCCTGTAACATTTATGTTAACCCTGGGCAAGCTAACCCGTTTCGTGCAATGACATACTTTAAACCCCCTACCTAGAGCTGTCTAAATCCGATTGAAGTAGTACAAATAGATACCTACCTACCTATCAAACACATAAATCTATCATAATTATAGACATTGACGAATTAAATGAACAATACCAACTTTAAGACCGGCTTATGGTTCACAGTGTGTTTATTTGCTATACATTTTCGACTTCATGGTTTACTTTACGTTAATATGTTGAGCTACTTCGTTAACACGCTAGTACTAATTCTGTTCAACAGCAATCGTAGTTTAAGTTCTCCTGGAGTTTGAATTTCGAATTGTAACACATTTTGTACACTTAAAGAACAACGTATGATTGGACTTGGTTTGGTCGACCAACGAGATTTACGTATTTTACTAGAACAAAAATAATCTTAAATTTTGTATTTACGTGTTACACGAAATTCATCTGGCGGCAGTTCAAAATTCCATGTTGACAAAAGCTGCCCAGATATTGACAATTACAATTAGATACCTAACCTAACATTCGTAATTATTACTTAATATTAGAATTATTACCCTATTCTGGCTCTTCATGACTGTTCACGACTAAAGCTTTCATGAAACAATGATTGAATGGCAGCATGAAATGAAACGTGTCTAATAGCACTGGCTAACATGCTCTAGTTACACCTCTCTCTAGTCTTTTCTCTACTGATTACATTTTACTTGTATTTCTACGTTTCTGAGCTTTAGCTCATTCTAGGCAGTTCGAATCACAGTTATACTTATTCAGGTCAGAAGCACCTTTTCGTGTTTAGCAACACTTTTTTAGAATTGAAGAATTTCGAAGTTTATTAGGAATTTAGAATGGCGATGTCGTTAGAAATTATGTAATTCTTGAGTACGAAAATCATGGGAGTCCACATTTAGCAGCTGGATGAGTACCTGAAAGGGAAGGAGCACGAGGTTTCGGAATCGCCATTGTGAGAGGCTTGGGCTCAAATTCATCAAGACTGCACTTGCAATTTTCTCGAAATCTTCCAGCGCCAACAAATGCACCAAACAATCCATGATTATACATGTAGTATCCAGCTCCGACGACAGCAGCAGTGGCCACCATTGTCATGAAGAACGGATTCTTGAGGAATTCCATGAAACGGTCCATACTGTCAGACATGGAAGTAGCCAGTTTGAAGCTCTCCACTTTCTTGATCCGGTTGAAGTAACGGGCAAGAGCTGGTCGTCCACGTTCCCACATTCGTTTCTCGAAACCAAGAAGATACAAGCGGTAGAGAAGGATGCTCAGGCTGATGTCAGCCATTGTGATGGTATCCGTAATGAGCCAATCATCCTGGTTCCCTGTGAAAATTAGCTTTAACTGCTGGTTCTTATGCTTCAGAAAATTTTGGAAAACATAATTCTGTTAAAATCTTCTTACGGTGAGAACAAAGCTCAGCCTCACACTCGTCCAAAACCTTTTCGAACTGAAGAATGAGTGTCTCGTATTGCTCTCGGTTGAGGATAATCGGGAGATCTCTCTCAACTTCTCGCAGCTTCGCATTCAAGACATCAGCATGTTGCGGAAACCGTTGAGCCTCAGTCCGCAAAATCCGCTTCCGGTGGTCCACAACCTCTGTAAAAATAGGCTAATCTTATTTGCACTGAATTTAGTTGTTGAAACTGGACAGCTATCAATTTCCCTATCTTTACCTCGAATTTTAGCTCGTTCTCCCTCAAAACAGTATGGAGGCTTTGGATTGATTCCCAGGTCACGGACTGTGTGAACAGCACTTCCGAAAGACAAGTACTCAACCCTCAATTGATTCAGTTGATTGTTCAACTGATCACATCGGTTCCGCAAGTACTGATCCTCTGGACGCAGGCGTGGGCTTCCTACAATGAACAAATTTATTTAGTGCTTTATCTAATTTCACGACAAAGCCATAATAAGAAACTTACCATTTGAAAAGTTATCCTCCAAATAGTCAATGATTACAACCGAATCGACAATGTGACGAGTATTGTCATCCACGAGAACCGGAACTTCTCCACGAGGGTTCAGAGAAAGGAATTCTTCGGTGAACTGCTTTCCATTCAAAATATTCACGTAACGAGCATGGAACGGAATTCCTTTCTCGTACAGAGCCATCACAACCTGGACAGCAAATCAATATCAAAATTAATTCATAATTAAATGGTGACCATCGAAGCTAGGAAAAATCACAAATGCTTAATGTCTGCATCGCTTTAGCATTCGTTGTTCCTTGAAATTATGACCGTTAGTAACGCTCGCAGTGACGCGCACTTGGTCACACTAGGACCACGAAGTCTGCACTGCAGACCGCGCCCAGTTGCCAGTCAGTATCAAGAATACTGGCGCATAAAGCTTCTGATAACGCGCCATTGACGATAAACTAATAGCGAAGCGCTGCGATGGGCTATTAGGCATTAGAATAAGTTCAAATTACGATTTCCAAGAGTTTAAAATTAAATAAAAGGTCAAGGTACCTTCTGTGAGTAGAAGGAATGTGGATGGTAGTAGAGGAGTAGTTCCGGAGCCGGAGCTGGCATCTTGACTCTTGACCCCCCTTCCTGACCTTGGCTGCGGTGTACCTTCTGTGAGTAGAAGGAATGTGGATGGTAGTAGAGGAGTAGTTCCGGAGCCGGAGCTGGCATCTTGACTCTTGACCCCCCCTTCCTGACCTTGGCTGCGGTCACTCAAAATCAATGGCCCTCAGTTCTCGAATTTGGGTCTCCGTCTAAAAACCGGAGAAATAATTTGGAAGTAGATAAAAATCTCCAGCTAATTTTCTGGACTCGAAAATAATTTGGGGAACTAACAACTCCTCCTACTCAAACAGCTGAGAGGCAGATCTGCCTTGTTTACTCGTAAAAAAAACACCGACAAGGATAGTTCGATGCCTTAGTAACAGGACTTGAGCGCCCTCTCCAACTTTAAAATTCTCGAGAAGAAAAGGACGCTACTTTTCGGCCTTATAACTATCACGAATTATTTTACCAATTTCCGATTGTAAAATTCCAAATTTTTCTACTGAACATTTAAAAAATTATGGAAGCTAAGCCAAAAATTTTCCCACTAATAAGCTGGCAGTTTAATTACTTTATGATAAAGCAATAGTCTCAATTTAGTTTGGTTTTAGCTTTTAGCACTGTTGTCGAGTATCTAGGCACTACCACTCATGTACAATGTACAAACAATCAAACACTGCGATGAAATGACTGTTCGATTAATAGACAAATGATAATCAATATTTGTATTTATGTAGTACAGGTAATTCTGCGCGTATTTTGGTCTTTGGTCCCAATTGCAATAGTTTGATCATCAGGTTTTATTAGTATATTTAGTATTTAGGTTATTTCTCAAAATTTGATAAAACGAAATTCAAAGATTACATCGCGTCGTCGAATAAGCGATCATGTTTGGAATTCCGACTTTGGTTAGGTTAGGTTCTAAAAGTCAGGTTAGGTTACGTTAAGTTAGGTTAGGTTAGGCTTGAAAACTAACCAAACCTGACTTTTTAGAACCTAACCTAACCAAAGCTATACAGCTCCAAAAATCGCATAGACCGCATATGAAATCAGTAGCAGAAATTTGATCTAATTTAGCAGTCCATTCATTTTTGCTACTACGGACAACCTGAAAAAGTAAAGCCTTACTCAAATCAACAACGATTCGGAATTTCTTCTACATTCGATGCTGAAGATGAGATGGGATTGAAGGTTCATGGAGTAATTTAGTTAGTGGGTGAAGTTCGCTGTTAAAATTAGATTTTTAGAGTTCTTGAGTCTTGATTTCGTAGCGTTTTGCATTTACATTTACTTTCGTCCAAATTCTTCGGGAATAGTATATTTCTGGTTTAGGTACCTGCAAAATGGTGAGAAGATGCTTGAAATATGAAATATTTTTTAGTTCTGAACCATAGAATTCTAATTGGCTTGTTAATTTCAATTTTTCTCCAAAGCAAGTTGCCTCAGTTGATGAAACCCTAGAGCGACTTTCCGCGAAGCCTGGTGTGACCGGCGTTGTTGTCAGCTCGCGGGACGGTAATAATAGCGAAAAAATTATATAAAAATTGCATCGTTTAATTCGTTCCTTGAAAAACCTGAGTTTTCAAATTCCGATTCCCTATACGCAGCAATACCAATTCGAACAACGCTGGACAATACCGCTACCGTCCTTTATATATCTGGAATGGCATCGTTAGAAGAAC
>VNWX01002082.1:0-13068 GCA_009869905.1 Ceratophysella communis | reverse complement strand
TTTTATCTTTAATTCATGCAAAAATTCACTTCAAAATCGCGAAAAACGGAAATCGCGAAAACCGATTTTTTAGGAAAATTTCAAAACC
Organism: Ceratophysella communis; assembly: GCA_009869905.1. Lineage (NCBI taxonomy): Eukaryota > Metazoa > Arthropoda > Collembola > Poduromorpha > Hypogastruridae > Ceratophysella > Ceratophysella communis. The sequence goes on along the minus strand of VNWX01002082.1, from coordinate 12,980 downwards.
CTCCCCGAAACCTAATCCTGGCTACGCGCCTGGATTTGGTACATCTGTATATTTTGATATTTTACCTTGTTTCAGATTCTCGTAGATGGTAAAGACTGGAAATGTATTCGATCCCGGGAAACATTTGAAGATATTTTCAGCAATCATCCGAACTTGAAATCTGAGATGATGAATTAAGCAATTACAGTTAGTAATTAAATACTATTTATAAGCATATTTTGGGAGTTTTGTCCATGAAGAAAGATGCTGAAGGGTTGTTTGTTGACTTGGTGGGTAGGTAGCTTAAGTTTTACTAAATTATTTTAAATTATCTAAAATAAATCAATTGTAAGAAATTATATTCGCTGACGCATTGTCTTGCCGAGAAATATGTTTTGCATTATTGGAATAACCTCTAAAAAATTATGTAGTAGGCGAAAAACATGAAATTATTAGTAAATCGAGTTAAATCCACAAACAGTGTAGTTTAAATGAAACTAATGGAATGTTTTATTTCTGAGTGTACTAGGAATCTAAGATTATAAATAATAAATTTATAACATTCTATGTATTTCAATCTTCTACTACTACGTACACATATATAATTAGGTATCTTGGAGTAACTGACTACAAACATCAACCAAATGCGAGATGGTTTAAAGTTTAATTATAAGTTTCGACACCAAAAAGTATTGTTTTACATCACTTTCACGCCACGAAATGTCCATCCAGATCTAGAATCCAGGAATTCTTCTTCTCAATTTTGACGGAAATTTCGATGAAGCTCAGGCTTGATATCGCACACGATGTCCAAAAGGCGTGTAATAACCTGAAGCGTATTGAATTTGCGATTTAGGAATAATATTAGAACTCAGAGCACGCTTTAATTTAAAGTCCTCTCAGTTAATGCTTTACCTGCTCCTTAGTATTAGCCACCAATTTCTTCATATCCTCAATTTCCTTGACAGTGTTGGCGTCAATTCTTGCAGCAACGTCCTCCCGAGAACCCATATGCTGTAAATATGAATATTTTTTTGTAAATACAAACAAAATCATGATCCCTCTCAAAATTTCACGTTTCTAATATTTTGACAGAAAATGCTGACCTTAGCTTCCTTCTCCTTGAATTTCTTTTCCTGTTCCTGTCGATACTTCTCAATGTCAGCCTGGGCTTCTTCCTTGGCTTGCTTCAACCTCCTCGCCTTTCCTGCAAATTGTTGTCAAAATTAAAAGCATTATATGCCAGGAATACAAAAATAGAGACACGATGTAACAGTATCAGTTATAAAAATCACCAGGACACAAGTACAATGTCTGCGAATTCAATGTGACAATTATGTGTGACGTGCTTAGCGATTGAAATTAAATGTTGACAGCAAGTGGGTGTATTGTGTATTATAGTATGTATAGCGGGTATGTTTATTTATTTCGATTTTACAACACCCATGAACATAAACATTGATCATGATTTATGATCCATGACCCACTATACAGTGAAACTGATTTCGACAACACTGGTTAATTAAATATGGACATACATTGGAAACTGCAAAAATATTATTACGCTTCAACTTAACCCAATGCGCCGTGTCGTTTAATATGAATGTAGATTGACTTGAAATTGTCAGAATTACGAATTACGGTAAAATAATAATTACGTACGTTTTCTGGCCTCGGAGACCTTTTCAGCTGCTTTCTTTTCGGCAGCAAGAAGCTGCTGGATTCCTTGAGTCTGTGATGCCATGGCAGATTAGTTCGAGTCTAACACTTGACCCGGGAGCAAAAAAAGTGTCTATTGAGTGCTGGGCAGGGTACTTGGACGACGGGCCTAGCCTAGGTGTGTCCAGGAATAAGTGTTGTTAGAGCTTAGAGCTGAATTAGAATTTAGAGTATGGTGAATGGATATGGATGGATAATGGATAATGGAAATGTTGGATTGAAATGATGACGAGCACGAGATCACGCCCAAGTTCGTCCGATGTAATCTCCTCCAGCCAGCAGCATAGCAGCCTCAAAAACAGATGAGCAGAATACACTCCTCTGTTTTTACACAAGGCGCAGCAGCTCGCCACGCCATTATTGCATTACGGAAGTCTGAGGCTCCTGCTTCTTCATTTCGGGCTTCATAAAGCCTCGGCCTCGACAAAGCATACGTACACAGCACGAGCACGAGCCACCTCCTCAAATAGCCCTGCCATCTACGACCCAACTTCTACTCCAATCAGTTCGATATACTCCGGGCAGAGTGCAGTGCACTAAAAATACAAGCTTATTGAGATCTTAAGTCGGAGTCGGAGGGGAATTGTTGTTAACGTTGACATGCTGGTAATTGAATCGAAATAAAGAATAAAAAATTTCAATTAAATTAGAACTTAATGAATCCTCTGAAGAAAATCAGTCTTCGGGATCAGGGCATTGTAATTATTTAGCTATAAAGAAATGCACGCGTGGCCTGCCTAGGTTAATGAACGTGTCTTGAAGCTAGAACCTGCCAGCCTTTTTATCTCAAAGCCTTGATGCATGTACCGCCGCCTTTTTTGCCGGGCTTTGTTTCTTGTTTTTTGTTCTTGAAGTGAGCTGCAGGCGAAGCGTGAACTCCCGCTCCCGCTATGCCCGCTCATTGTCAATTGTGATTGTTGACTTTGACGACTGTACTGCTGAACGTGTCAGGTCAATTCTTCGCCTTTTTTGGACGGAGTGGTCCCCATTTACCATCACATCACCTTCCTCCACCAAAATAGGAAGCACGAGTTCAAGATAGTTTTCAGCTGGTTCATGCGACTAGGCTCTAACTCGATCGACTAGACTTCCGGGTCAGTCAATACAACGTCAAACGTGGCCTTCATCACGAGGCTAGGAACTTAGCTGGTGGCGGTGCAGTGGCGTCGACAGGCATTGACGAGTGCATGAACCAGGTTACTGACATTTGACAGTTCATGAGACAACTGATAACTGGTGATAAGCCATAACCTTCTTTCTTGTCCCTTTGCACTTTGAATTCGAACTCGTTTCTCGAGACAATACATTATAATAAGCTCCAATCAGTGGCAAAGCGAAACGAAACTGTGTTGATAATACAATACCATTACTGATTACCATTTTCTGTTTCCCGTCCACCGTCCTTCTTGGTACCTTGTTTTGACCCTTCCCTTCAAGTTTCAGATCTATTGTCTGTGTCATTTTGTGTTTGTGGTAGTTTGTTATTACATCCATCTTGCAAAATGCAAGCGTGCAGCAAAGTATCAAAGTATTAACAGAATCGCAAGATAATTAGCCGGTCGTCTGTTTCAGAATCTGGATTTATTCTGACGTTTATCGTCTACTGTTGAATTTGACCTAGTTTGAAGGCGTCGTCCTCATTATAAACTGGTAAACATGTACGTGGAGCATCTTAGGAAGGATTTCTACGATGTACTTACGCAAGGGGTGAGCACCTAATTTGTTAAGGTTGTGTTTATGATTTATGATTGCGACTTTCGCTATAAGTATTGTATTTTTTTTTTAAATAATTCATCTCAGCGGGTATTAATTCTATCGAGCTACGACGTCGATTCTGTGGCTACATGCAAAATATTTATGAACATGTTCACGGTGGATCAAATATCACATACAGTTGTGGCAGTGGATGGAGTTAGCGAACTCCGAAACAGTTACCTGGAATATCGTGGGAGCGTAAGATAATGAATCTCAGATTTTAGTAAATTATAATTAGACATTAGAGTACGCTATTCAGATCATTCGTTGAATATTTTGTAACAGTTCAAAGTTATACTTTTGATAAACTGCGGGGGAACAATTGACGTTATGGAACTCTTTGAAAACCCAGCTGAGACCACAATATTCATTCTGGACAGCCACAGACCTACTCACATTCTGAATATCTATGACGAGAGTAAACAGGTAAGTATTAATGTATATTTTTAATAGGAGTATTTCATGAGTAGCATGAAGTTTTGGTTGTGGTTTCTTTTCTAAACGCCGTTTAATGGGAGCTCCTCGATGCATAGGTTTTCCTTGTTTCACCTCCAATGGATGACGAGGGTGTACCTTCGATTGATGATATCTACCGTGCAGACGACGAGGTAACTATCTCCCATGCCAGTGAATTTAGAATTTGAGTTTATTCTAAGTTTTGCTTTCATTTGAGTTTTACAAATTATCATCAGTATAGTTCAAAGTCTTATCGTTGATATTGTTTCTTGATACAGTCAGAGAGTGAGAGTTCCGACGACGAAGACGAAGGGGTTCCACCAGAAAATGACGACGAGGACGGCATGGACGTGGATGACAATGGGACTGTTAGTCGCAAGCGTAGTCGAACGGAGCGACACTACCATCGAATTGTAAAAGCCAGGGAGCGAAAAGTCTGGGAAGATAGACGCCGTCGAATACTCTACGAATACACCCAGCACAGCTGCTACGGTGTTCCTGTAAGTACTATTAAAAGCAGCTCTGTAAAGTTTTGTGATATCAATCTGAATATAAATTTATCGTTGTGTTCAGACTTCCTTGATTGCCCTCGAAGTGGCATGGACTATGTCTCGAAGTAACTGTGATCTCGTATGGTATGCAATTCTGGGACTAACCGAGTTTTTTGTTCTGAGGAGAATCGAGCGAGCGAATTATACTCTTCTCGTCACAGAGATTCAAAGTCATGTTCAACGACTGAAGCACAATAATAGTTCGATGGAAAACTCGCTTAGCATAACTTTTGAAAACGAGTAAGCTTCTTCCACGATATTTGAACTTACAACGAAATTTAATGTGAAATTAGTGTTATTAATTTTTATTTATCAATGACATGATGATAATTAGTTGGTTTTACAATTTTTCAGCCTTTATTTGTTCTTGTACCGTCGCTGGTCGATGTGGGAAAGTTTCAAATACACTCCAACGTTTTCTACTGCACTGGCTTTGTGGTCTCAACGAGGAGAACAGACTCTAAAATCGTACATGCTGGACTCAGGGTAAGATTGGAAAAGTGTACTGTCCGCGTACCGTTTAATAATCTTACGATTATAAGCTCTAGTTATCTCTATATCTGTAAATACCGCAATTTGCAACATATTTGTCTAGATTACCGTTGAGGGAAGTCCGTCAAGTCTTTCCAGAAATGGCATACGATCTAATTCTGAGTATAAAAGAAAGACTGGAGAGGAAGGCTGACAAGTATAAAATTTCGGATGATTTATTCTTCGGGACTTTTTTTGTTCGACGGGGCTGGACTTATAAGTTTGCTGCATTGGACATGTACTTAGCAACTTTGGCTTTGATGGACCAGCCGCATGTGAAAAGAGGCCAGAATAGATTTCTAAACGCCATGAATTGCATGACCAGGTAAGTTTTTTGTATTTTTTAATCCAAAATATTTAATTCGCCATCTATCGTTCATTTATTAATTGTCCTTTATTCTTTTGAAACTGTCATTTATACTTACCTAACTAATCCTAACCGTTGTTGACAGGGATCGACCGGAAATAAAGTCCGGAATAGAAAATGCAAGGCTCATGATTACTACTATCTATAAGCAGGTTCAAGGATTCATGGAAATGAAGATGTTTATGGTTACAAGTCCACTTATTTATGTCATTGCTCGAGAGGTACGGCTAGTTGCCTTCTATTATTAACTGGCTCATCGAAAATACGAACTTCTGGTTCTGGAGTTCTATAATTTGATTATTATTCATTTTACTTTTTAACAGGGTGGTCTTGAAACTGATTGGTTTGGGAGGCCCGGGTGTCTCGTAATTCTGGCACAGTTTTCTCTTCGAACTTTCGTAGAATCAAGTAATCGTAAATCTGTTCGACACTTACCTCTGGTTCTTATGGCTCCAAAGAACCAGGACAGAGATCATTTTCTTGCAGTTGGAATCCCTCCCGTAACTGCAAGTGTGACGCAAAAGTAAATGCGAAGCATATTTCTAATTCCTTATGTAATTTTGCTTCGATTATACTCCATATTTGAACTCATATGAAAATAATCTAAATTATTTTTCAGCTTGTTTGGAAGAGCATTCGAGCAAGTTTCACTGAAGATGCCAGATGCTGTGGTGATGGACTGCTTTGAGACTTCTATCTGCCAAGTAAAAGCAACTCACAAAGACAAGTTTCTGGAACTCCTAATATCAATATTGACGGAATAATATCAGAATAATACTCACGGAATGTTCTTTGAACAACGCATGTCGACGTTAAGTCAACTTTCTCCACAGCCAGGTATTCGGTGGCTCTGATCGACTGAATATTCTGGACAATTCTGACCATGCTCAGTAAGGTATTTAGAAAATTACACATATCAAAGTCCAATCTTACAAAGCTGGGTTTAATCTGGATGTAATTCAATTCTACTCAAGTTTTGTTTTAGATTATAATGTTATTCAGAACCTACCTTTTGCAGAAATAAAGCAGGTATTTTTTCTTTGAAACATATTTTGTAATAGGCGAACTCAACTTCACGTTGTTTAAAAGTAAACATAGAAGTTGATCTTTTGATTGAGCTCAATTTCGAATTACCTAAGTTACGTTCGTTACTCTGTGGCTAATTTTAACACACCTACCTGCAACATTTTCAAAGAAGAAAGCTCTCAGCGAGCCAATAAAAATTATCTGCTCAATTGAAGAATTTGATCATCAAAGTCACCCGAAGCAGAGAATTGAAAAGAACAACTTAGGAGATTATGACTTAAGACATAATAATCAACAGACTAAAAAACCCTATATTCAGAGTGTCACAGTAGTCGACCTTGGAAACTGGTATAGTGGTCAAGAAAAATGCTACGCAACTGATTCCCGCTTCGGGTTTCTGTCCAACAGAACAGATACACGAGAAGACACTTGGCTAAACTTTTTAAATTAGTTTTTAAAAAATTGAAGATAGTTGTTAAAAATCAAACGTATGAAAATAAGTTAAGTTACCAACAGTTTTTCTATTTATTCTATTCATCAGAATAGACCCTTAAAATGTATAAATTATTTTGCTCAAACCTGTCGGGGTTCCTGAAATGTTAGATTTTACACGCATGTAATTTTAATTAAGCAAGCATGATTTTATTACATTCATAATAACAGAGGTTAAGATCAGTTTTATATTTCGCAATGCGTATTAACAAACACAAGCAAATCGAAGCCATTTTTTAGGGATGCTGAAATACTTTGTACATAAATGTATGAAATAAGCGTCCTAATCCCGATGTTATTTTTCCGTCTACAGCATGAACTGTGTTAAGTTAAATACTAATAGCCACACAAAATGTCCACGCTACTAAATGTCCACATCAATATAAAATTACGAAACACGGTCATTCCTTCCGTCTAAGAAAAACTGCCATTCCTTCCATAAATATTCCTTAAATAAATCGACTCTGGATATACTTGTATTGGAGCTTAGCTTGTTGGAAATCTTTGAAATAGTCCCGAATCGACTTCTCATCAGTTAACTGTGCTGTAGATGAAACGACATAGCGGAAATTGGGGATATCCAAGATTAGGACGTAGCTTTTGTTTTCTTCCATGTCCGTAAAGAGTCGTAATGATTCTGACAGTTCTGACTAGAAAAATCAAATCATAGATCGGATTAGTATAACGGAAGCCTTAGACTGCAAAGATTAATTCAAGCAGTCAATATCACTCTTGTCATGCTAGATTTGCTCTGACGGGTATCGAATTTAATTCCGCGCGAAGCAAGAACGTGCTTTCGTCCATTACGATCATTATTGTCGCAACGCTTTACGCAGAAAGCATTATGTCTGAGATCATATAAAATCGAAACGTTTTCAGCCATTACTGGTGTTAGAATTTACAGGAAGTTTAAAAAAAGAAAAGTACGGTAGTCCCCCCCAGTCCCCACGCAGTGTATTGAATTGAAGTTGCCTATGTGTCCAAGAGCGTCATTGAAAGTTTATCGTGGCGTTGGTCGTTTTCGCTCGTATTAAAGACTTTCTCTCGGCTCATTCCAGTGGACAGTCATTGCCTGAGAAAATCCCTTTTATATTCCATTATTTTCTTTAAGAGGGAACTTGAATGAAATGTAATGTCAGGTTTTACGCAATGTAGTATAATAGCTCTACTGTTCCGTGGTCAACTTGAGCACGTCTTTTGAGCCTAGCCCTCGGTAGTCGGCTTGGTTTTGTTCGTCGTTGTTTTATTAATAACACGTTATAAATTTCGCGGTGTGACGCATTCAGATTTTTTCGTAGATTTGACTTGGTAATACGGTAATTATATTTTAAAATAAAACCAGAGGGAAATCCAAATGCGTCGCAATTTCTTAATAGCAGTAATACGCAGGTCAGATATTTATAACATAAGGTAGAAGCCGGTAAAACAGAGTAGATATACACAAAGCACAATAAGGATCCAAACCGTTTGTTTTGAAGACTTACGTCAGTTGCAATAAAGAATTTTGGTTGAAATGCTTCTTCCATGTCTGATTCTGTGATTTCAGTTGCGATTGGGCTCAGAATTGATTCCGCCTTGTCATATTCACTTTCATCATCCCCTGGGGAATTTCCAAACCACCTTTATTTTTTCATTTTACCTATCTATTCTACTGGTATAACCATCCAAGCACGCGAAGCAATCCTTACTTACAGTACTTACTGCTAATTGTGCCAACAAAAATTATATTGAGCCCGAGTTTTAGTTGAAGGCTCCGCTTTTCCCCTAAGATTCACACGCAGTTCATGTGCTTTCTACTCTTTATTCACAGTGAAAGTGCACGCACTGGCTTTCACGCATTTGCACGGTGTCACGAGTTAAATCCGCTCTCACTTCATCTCATCTGGCATAGTGCTTCATCGTTCAGTGCTAGCTTAGTGTGTCGTCTGTATAATAATAATAGACATTCCTCGACTGGCTTAGAGTTTACAGTCAAAAAATTTCCAGATGTGTACCTAAACCAAAAATCACTTAATTGGTTTGCGCAGTTTTATTTGTCAACTTAACTTGGAAAATATATACAGCATATAATGCGAGCACTTTGATCGGGTTGCAGAGTACTGCGATACTGGAGTTTTTCGTATGTTGGGAGACAAAAGACAAAAAGTATCATAATGTTTGCGTAAATATTTATGGCTGAAGTCCCTTCCAGGAGCCCGACAGAGTTTATCCTTAAAATTGACGCCATCGAAAAATACGGCAATGTGCTTGGACCGCATTATGTGAAAATAGACTTAATGGATCGAGATGTATCGTCTGTATTCCTGTTTTTGCTACCTCAACCGAACAGCTTTGCCCGTTGCGGAAGCCGTAGATCTGACACTTCTTTCTTCACTCAAGCTCTGCAAGCCCATATGCACTTTCTTTGGAGTGAAAGTAAAGACGTGGAAGCACTGAACTGGTTCTCTCCATGGGAAATTTCAATACACTAACACTTTTTTCTGTTCTGAGTTCGGATTCTGGTGAGCACATGAATGGGCGTCGAGGTGAATGATAATAGGATTATGAAAAGAAGGCGATGATTTAGCTTACCAAGGAAGTAAATTAGACAGAGAGTGTGATTTAGGACCGACGAGTGTTTATCGCGAAGTTCCTCCACTGCTTTGGGGTACCAGGGAAAGTCCTATAAATATGGAACAGCACATGTAACGAAAAAACCGGGACAGGCATTGGAATATTCATTTCCAGAACGGGAGAAGAATTTCAAGCTGCCCCATTTGCATATGAAAATTTATTAATTGTATTTTAAATTTGTGTGAGCATGAATGAAGATAATGCGCGCTTCGAACTTAAATGCATTTTAATTTAAAAGTATAATCGGTTTAGCTATAATATGTAACTTAATGTTTGCAAATATAGTTTTGCACGGAATTTGATGAATTTTCTCTCGAAAAGCTTTAAAGTTTAACAAGACCAATTAAATCTGCCTTTTAGGAAGCCATAAACTATACAAGGGTACATGAATTTCGATGCAACAGAGTAAATGAATTTACCAGAGCTTCCAGATCTTCGTTGATCTCGGTCCGTCCGTCCGAAGTGATGACCTTATTGTCCTCATCAAGGAGCACGAGCGTGGGAATTGCTCGAACGTTGAGAACTGCTGTTAGGTCCTTTCGTCGCTTTTCATCTGCGTATGGAATTGCCTGCCACGGCATTTGCGAAAAGAAGCGGTCAAAGGATTCTAGACTCCTGAAATTTTTAGCCAGAACACAGTCATTTCAGTCAAAATAGAGTCCTGTTTCTTTGTTTTCTTTTATTGTTTAGATATACGTGATTATCTTCTAGTTTTTAAAATAGAGAAATGTATGTTATTATTAAATGCAATTTAGTTTATTTGCACTTTGTATCAATACTTTAAGAACATAGCCTTTAGCCTGATCGTATGAATTAGTTTACCATGTGTTTTTATACTGATAAATTGTATGTGAAGTTTTATAATTACACACGTTTTCAGGTGAGAGGTGAGCCGAATATAAGGTGGAGTAACAGAATAAAGCACAAAATAGTTAACATTACGTCGTAATCTGTTTTCTGTTAGTAATAAGCGAAATAGCCTGTTAGAGTTTTGGCTATCTGAACTGAACTCGACACGCGACTCGACCACACAAACACAAAAGAAACAAGCCTATCTCACACGTCACACAGCACACAGCGCAGCGGTGGTGTTAATATACATAGGAGAAAGTCGCAGCGAAAAGAGTAATAAGAGGAAGATTCATGAATTATTGCTTGTTGGCGGAGAGGGCGGAAAATAGAGAAGCCAAAGAGAGAAAAAATCTCGCCACAATTGATGTCATCAAAGTTTAGTTTTTTTTGCCTCAGGATCAAAAGTTGAGAGAGAGAGGATCGAAGCTCAGAAAGTTTACGTGACAAAGTTGTAAAAGTACGTAAATGCTGACGATGGGTGATAATTTAGACGACTGGCAGAGAAAGTGTAAAGGAGTGTCTGGGATGAGATGAAGAAATTAATAATATCCTCGGAAAATAGAGCCTTGCCTGTCAGGGGATGGCCGTAACCATAAGTTGGAGCCTAGCTTCGAGATTAGTGCGGGGTGGATGGTGGGCGGGCAGCTAGTGTCTTCTTCTCACTGATCTAGTATTAACGAGGGTTCTGTCCTGTTCTGATCAGGAAAAAGTTAGAAAGAGAGGGGACTGAAGATTATGTGACAGCTTCTTTCTGAACGCACATTTTTAGTTCAACGTCGATGGCGCTCGGGTGATATCTTATTCATCGCAGTGCGTTTGAATAATGCCGTTACGTAACCCTGTACATGAGTACAGTAAATATGGCAAAATGCCATGTGCAATGCAAGGGTAGCACTGACCGGGAGCAAAATGATGTGGCCCTGATCCAATCGCCTCCTACCTAAACTTTTATACACACATCTCTTTCTGTCCTTTTTTCTGTTCAACTCATTTCCAACTCTATTCAAGAATCTTGGAGTCATCTAACAATAAGATATTCGGTCGGGGAGTTAAGTGGGCCGCAGTTCTAAGGAAGCCATGAAGCCTGATTCCTCACCTGTCAGAACTCACAAAGATGATCTCAAAATTCTTCTTCCGCTCTTTCAGCTTCTGGTAAGCCTGAGTCAGCGTCGTGAGGAAAGTTCGGCACGGAGGACACTGCGAAATAAAGCACGCTTTTATTAGGAACTTGTTTTACATCGATATTAATTAATTGAACTTTGTAAGGCCGCTGAGGTACTTCTGTGTCATATCAAGGCTCCTATTCCAGATGATCTCCGGTGATTTAAATAATTCTCATTATATTTCAATACTATTAAGTAGGCAAAAGCATGATTTTTACAAGACACCTACATCCTACTGTATAAATACTAACCCAATGAGCAGCGAAGAAAAGGCCTTTAATAGCATTTTTCTCTACAGTTGACGCCTGAAAAACGTTTCCATCAGCGGAAGCCGGCGCAGCAGCATCGGCCGATTTGGCAGAAGTGATCAGAGGTCCGGAGCTAAGTATAGCCAAGCAAGTAGGATGTCTCCATGGGAATTGAATTCCTTGGGGATCTTCTGTCAGCTTTTCTCGTCCACAAAAATTAATAATACTTCCGGAAGACCCATCAATCAAGATTAGGCTCGGCGTCTCTTGGACCCCATACTTGCGGATTAGATGCTCCTGTTAACCAAGCAAATAAGGTAGTGGTAAATGATTTAACTTTAGTTTGGCGCAAATTAATTCAACAGCTACTGGTTTTTGGAATGCGTGTCAACACACGTTTAACCTGTAGAATGCAACTTTGATTTGCCTACAAGCAGTTACTAGATTTACGTATACGCGTCAGTATTGTACATACATGCATAAACTTGCCACCGTGGCTTTTGTTTAAAGTTAGTTAATTTGACGGAATGATCGCTTCAAGAATTCTATTGGATGCATTACATATTGCATCGTGTGGAATCGTCATGCTACAGAGCTGATCATCATACCCTTCGTGACCTGAGGAGGGCAGGACGCGTGGGGTTGGGTTTGTCTGGATTTTATTGAGCATATGCAGATAGTTAAGCAGGGTGAAGTGTCAGGATCAGGATCCGGAAAAAGGTTTTGTAGTAAAGTCCTTGAAGCTACACCCATCTACAGTGCATACAATCGTGATAATACAAAAATGCAACTCGTGAATGGTATTTTTCGTTACCCCACAGAGTCCATACAGCCAACAATATCAAATTTTCATACAAGATTAATATAACATGTCTAGACGCCGCCGTGACGCTGCAACCATTTCTTAATACTGCAGTCTTGTTCTGTCCCGGCCTTCAGGCTTTTGACGGAAAAAATAATTGTACGTTGAGAGCAAATGAGGCTCTTAAATTTTTAATACAAGTGCAAGGGTGCACAGAGAAACGCAATATGTTTGCCAGTCCCGAAGGCATCAAGAGGATTTCCACAGAAGAAAGTGCTCGACAAGCTATTCCTTCTGAAACTAAGTATAAATCGTTAATGAAGAAATACTAAACAACTTGCCTGTTGAATTTTGAAGTACAAAACTATGAAGCATTTCGTTAAAAAAAATTGCTGTACAAGGTAAAATTCCGTTTCTAATCAATAC
>VNWX01002081.1:0-13070 GCA_009869905.1 Ceratophysella communis | reverse complement strand
AGGTTTTTGTTAGTGACGGGGGGAAGTTGATCGCCAATGATTTGGATTGTGTGGGCTTGTTAAGTATAAATTTTCGATTATTTTGTTAGTTTTTGATAAATATCGCTACTTTAACTTACAAGTAGTCTTAGAAATCCCTCCACGGGCTAATTACATGCAAATAAACATAAATTCCCATAAGCACCGGGAATTTAAGAAACATTCCCGGGAATGTTCCCCGAAACATAAATTCCCGGGAATTTTCGAACTCTAGCCTGGGTCTAGCCCTAGTCTTTTTTTCGGTACATATTTATTTCATAAAACTTTAGCAGCTTCTGCAGACTGTGATTTAATTAAAGCCTCTATCGGATATAATATAGTGTATTTTTTTTAATGATTCTGTGTCTCAAACAGGAGAACTTGGTGGTAAGTAGTATCGCCGGCTAAAAGTAGAAAGTAGATCATGTATCATGTTGTGTCTCGTATAGGTTAGGCAGATTTTTGACGATATTGTAAATCAGATATAATTGTGCTTTTATGTTTGTGGCGTCATAAACTTTTAGGCTTCTAGCCCCGTCCGACAGTTCACAAGTTCATTCATCAATAGTTTTCATTCTTACGACCACTAAACACTAAATATATCATAAATATTTACATACTTAATACAAGTAAGCACTGGCATAATATCACCGAGCAACAGGTACAACTTTGATTATTAAAACTGTACACTGTGTACCCGTGCACCGTGACCCGTGAAGGCATAGGTCCTAGGGGTAGCAGCAATAATTTCTTGTAACAAACGCAGAAACGAAATGCATAATACAAGTATAACTGGCTGGCAGTTCGTAATCAAATGTCAAATGTAAAGACGAAAGAAAACGATGTTTTTGGTAACAAACTGGTGTGCCAGCTCGCCGGTGACACTCCATCTCTATGAGTGACACACATGACGGTATAGATAAACGCCGTAATTTTATATGACGATTTATAGTATATATAGTTAGTACAGCACATCAAAAATAAACTAACCTGGCCTCAAATCTTCAGCCTAGATTCAGTGAAAAATCACAGGCCTCAACCCAACTCTCACCTATCCAAGATCGTCGAAGTATGAGTTACGAGATGACAACGGACACAATCGAAGTGATCACAATGTCAACTGTGGTCTCTACAAATCTGACTGTCACCTGATTGATCGATTTTGTGCTGACTGCTGACTGTTACTTCTTTGGGTAAAGGGTTGTTTCTGGGCAGGCAGGAGTGTCTTGACTTTTTGGTGGAGGAGGAGGACTTGTTTGTGTGCCTTTGACAAAGGATTTTTCTAGTTTAGCTTCTCCGTTTCTACACTCTTGCACACCAGCTGACTCGTCTCCGTCGTTTCAGTCTTCTTTGTTGATGTTCGAGCATTGACAGTCACTTGCCATACTTTGCCTTATTGACTCAGACTATGCCCACTCAGCCTCAACAAAGCGGCAGCCTCAACTTTGCTGCGCACCCACCCACTACTGCCCACCAAGGCATTTTCTCCTTCGTCAAGCTAACACGAAAAACTCGTCATAAAGCTTCTCTGTATCCGGGCATCTTCAACGCCCTGAAACCCCTATTCCCTATGCCCCGAACCCGACTCCAACTAAACTGCTGCTCTACGTATTTACGTAAGGATACCAAATGTACCTTGTTCATCTCCCTCTCCAAATCTCCAGAAGAGAGAATGCAATGCCCAGGTATTTGACCGATACAAAGGTCATGCTTTGGCCTTATTTCATAATACACCAGGACGCTCACGGCACGGATTTTATATAGTGTTTGATGGATCCTCTTGAACTGCACATCAATATTTTTTGTAAACCGGAAGGGAATTGCTTACGCTACTGCAAATAAAATTTTAACTTTATGCCCAATCCGGATAAATTTACATCTAGCTAGCGTAGGTAGTAGGTACGTTAAGCTGCATACATAGATATATGGCTAGCAAAACATAACATAACCCATGCCCGAATAATGGAACTGAACCAAACGTTACTTGACCCAACGTATAATCATTCTTACTAAAATATTTAAACTCATAATTATGAAACAGCCACTGTCGAAGGTTTGGTGTGACGCCGTTGTCCGAGGTAAAAGTCGCCAAGCCTTGAGGTTGAGGTTGATGCAGATCTGCTACCTAAGGATGTTGTTTATGAAACCTATGGCATTTCACCAAAAGCAATATTAAGATTAAGAACAATAGTTACTTGTTAAAATATTAAGAATTGGTGCTGCGTGCTACGTTACGCCTTTAAAAATTAAAACCTCAGCAAAATTATGAAAACTTGAATCAATAGGCGTGGATTTATCAATAATTAAAGATAATAGACTCTTTTAAGCCATCTCAATGCAGCAAATTAAAGTTTTTCCTAATCGAACAAAATGTAAAGTGATTTTCCAGTGTTATATCCAGTGTAGCTGTTCCTTGAACATGCATAGCTACTTAATTACTGCATGCATTTGTAAATGTATGTTCAAGTTTGTTGCTTCTCAAACGTATGTTACAATAATAGTAAGAAAATGGCCTTGATCAGCAGCTCAGGTTAAATTTAATGGCAAATGTAGATTGGATTAACAGTTCCTGTTAACCTGAACGTTAAACACAAAGAGCAAAAGGATTCTAGCCATACGTGTCTCTAGGAAAACGCGGACGCAATATATTTGTTAAATTCATTGCGTTTGGCCACAATTTATCCGTCCGTGGCGTGGACTGGAGTCTCCTATTATTATGGATTAAAATACGTAAATGATATTATTTTGAGTGTTTATTTACTTCACGAAAAGCCCAAGCATCCAGTAGGTTTTTGCCCTCTTGAGTTCAAGTGCGTACATTCAAAATACTACACAACACACAACAACGGAGAAAAGCGAGTCTCAATTTCGAGAGTGAAAGTTGAGCCTCACTAAACTTTCCTGGGGAAAGTGAAGCGAAAACTCAACTCAAGCCTCAAGCACGCACCGTGCGAGTTTTGAGCTTGACTTCTTCCTGTTTTTTATACTCTGTTAAGCCTATCTGTCACTTTCAATTACAAATTACAATTGATTGGTACTGATTGATTACTGATGCAGTACTCGGCCCGCGAATCGCAAACGTTTCTTCTAACCTTAACTTGCTATGTACAGATTTTAAGAAATAGAAGAATAAATTTTAGTTGAATCGATGTTTTGGTATTTTTTAAAAATCTGTTTTAGGTTATGTTTAACCAGATCAAAGGATTTTTACTAATCCGGGTGAAGCTAAGTTCCTAAGTAATTCCCATTTGCCATCGCTATTCAGATTCTAACGGACAAATAAAATCCAGAGGCGACAATTAGGAGGACCGGTACGGGTACTATATGTCATTGTATCAGACACTTCAATTCAAAGTGGTAGGTATAGCTCTACCGCAAGCAAGTGTATACGTAACGTACCTATATTATTTTTTTCTTAAATTAATCTGGATCATATCATAAAGCTTTATTATATTTAAGTACATTTTTTAGAGAGTAAAATCTAAATCAACTCGCATTCAACAACGCAGCAGGTAGCAGCTCCGGGTAATCTGGACAAGAGGGAATTGGCGTAGAATCAGTTTTTTTGTGGGTGGGGGTGTGATGGCCAGTCAGTCTGGCTGGCGCCCAATATAACCCTGCTGCATGCTTGATTATGGGCTACCCGGCCTTGTGCGTTCACAAAACGGTGCATTGCTCGAAACTCGTGATAACCGACTAGTTCAAGAAAAAGCCAACACAGCACATCACATTTTTACACCTTTTCAGAGCATGCTATTAACCCTATAAAATACGGTATGTTGAGTTCGGAAAAGTGAAATAATTAGACCAGGGAAGTGCCTTGCCTTGTACTTGTTTTGCCTTTCACTTGAGCCATCCACACGAGTGAGTGTGAGTGAGTAGTGCATACGGTCAAGCAGCAGTTGTCTCGCAATCAAAAGCAAGGAGGATCTCCGGGTCACTTCCGTGTGGACTTGGCGTGCCTTTGATGCCAGGGACCGGGTCACCAGGTACCTCTGCACTTTTGCTCATTCAAGACACAGCCCTCAGATCGAAAACTAAAGAAAAACCGCGGTAAGGAACCTCTTTCATTGCTTATATAATTAGCAGTTAGCAGCTGTCAGTATCTTTTTGATTGGGTCATCTGTGTGCATTGTGTGTGTATGAGCTCGTCTGTACAGCCAGTGCTTTCACATTCTCATACGCTGAAAGCGTTAACATATTGCTCAAATTTGAACGAATTCGGAGCCATATTGTGAGTAATTACTCGGCAAGCACGTGGTATTGGCGTGAAGTGAGTGCGTTGTACTCAAAGGATTTTCTATAGCATGTTATTTGACCTGAATTAATTATTTTATTTATTTATTTACTAACACGGTGTGCGGCCCTGTGGACATTTTTGTTGTGAAAGGACAAGGGACTAGCTGCTAGGGCTAGGTGGTCATGGATTACGGATACGGTCTTCTGTCGACCTCGTCGGCAGTTTCAGTCCAGTTTTTAAAAAAAAACCATGGCGCGGCGGCCTTGGCATCATTCATCAAAATTCTTATTAACGCTCTGTAAAGGCAGGACTATTTTAACGTAACAATGAAGCTATCATCTGCAGTTAAGCATTAGGAATCTTTTCTGAATTCTATACAAAATGTGGCTATGAGTGAGTCGCGCCTCGTTTGCTGGTATTTGTTATTCGATTTTTTTTATATTACGGTTTAATTCCAAGTTTAATTCAGCATACGCTCGCTTGTATTTCTGTGCTAGTTACATGGGACTTTCAGTATTGAGTTGGTTAGGTTCGTTTAAAGGTTTGACTATTATTTGTGGGTGTGAGCAAATTATTTTAATTTCTTAAGGTCATTGTGGGATTCAGCAGCTTAGCGATCCCTCATGAAGTTCTGTTACTTATCCTGATTTCCTTGTGTCAACTGCACGCTACGGAGTGTACTGATCACAGAGTTCTGGAAACTTGAGTCCAGTCTTCACAAAGCATGAGACATTTCGACCGCTTCCATAAACCTCATTTTCTGTCTTGTACATATGCGGAGTTCTCATTGTGGCTGCAGCCGACATTTTGGGTTGAAGGTAGCAGGGTTTGAAGGGATGAGTCCAGGCTTCCTTATTGATACAATGATTCGGGTGCGGGGGCCCATAGGATTCCGTGTACGTTGGAAGCCAGCCACTGGAATTAAAAATAAAATATTGTTTACGTGTCATTTCAATCATTACGATTACCACGATAGTGTTCGAACGTGTACGGCAAATAATGAGCAGACAATTCAAACAGATCTTACAGATGAACGACGGGCGAGAAGACTCGAGGAGGACAACCATTATAGACTGGGCGTTTGAAGTAGTTCTTTTCAGCTTTGCAAAATCGTGCTGCCGGAACCTCACGAAACACATCATAGTTAGGAAGAGTCGCATTCTGCTCGAATGCATCATGCATTGGGCGAACGCGGTATTTGATCTGAACGTCTTGCTTCTGTCAGAATAGTATTAGATAAAGGAATCAGGACCTTTTAACGTTTAAGTACTGAATTTTAGCTTAATTCGAACTTTCACCTTGTGATCTTTCTCGGTTGCCAACTGTGCATCAAGCAAGGCATAATTATCCAGCTCCTCCCGATTGAAGTGTCGATGGAAATATTCATTCGTGGTCAAGTACGGATGAGACGCACGAACAATGGAGTGATGATCCTCTTTGTAGAATGGATAGACAAAATCCCTGTACTGTGGAACCCACTGAAACAGATTGAATAGGTTTTTAATTAGGATCTGCTATATGCTGATTTGTTTGGCTAGTTAATACATATATCAAGTAGCTTACCACATGACGTTCTGGAATATGTAAAACTTTTGGTCCATACATGTCATGATTTCGACGCTTGGGTTTGAATTGCGCACGAGTCTCGGATGTGTCATGAATCGGATGCAGATTGAATCGACCCAGTGCAACCTGCGTTATAACATTACAAAATTTGAGGACAATTAATTATTTTCATTCGTTATTATACTTATATTTATCACTAATTCGTACTTTTCGGTTGAAATCCGGCTTGATGCAATGGACTTTGTAGAGTCCGGGAGCTTTTGGTTGGTAAGGTTGATTGTAGCGGTCAACAGTGTACTTTTCACCATGATAAACTTGGTTGGTGGTCACGTGCATGTCATTAAGGTGCAGGGGATTTCTCATTACAATTTCCTTGGCCTTGTCATCGAACAAGCATGTCTACAGTTGAATACATTCAAAATTCAGTTTACAGAAATATTTACAGAATAATCATTTTAGAATGAAGGTTAGTAATTTCGCGCACCCTGGGGGGATGCATATTTCGGCAAGGATCCAGTTGGTTCGTGAGAGATATCTCCTTTGTTGTAATGTAGCCATCCACTCTGGTGGGCTCTTGGTAGCCGTAAGTTCGAATTGTAGCCATTTCGCAAGTACGATAAAGCCTTCAGAGACTTTCAACTTTGGTTAGTAGTTTTATCTTATTTCTAGGGACAAGTTTTAAGAAGCAGAGAATAGAAATCAATTACACTAATGAAACTATTTTTGTGAAGTTGATTCCCGGAGTCCTATTTTTTCTCGAGGAAAGTTAGTGTTATTGATTTTACGTCTGGTAAACAAATATGTGTGTTGGTTTCTTTGGTAACCTCATGGTCATGCAACTTTATGGGCATCCTGTTGCTTTCCTCGCAGTTTTTTTACGCAACAGAAAAAGAGATTTAATAGACCATATAAAATTGTTCGCACAATTGCTATTCGTTCGTTACATGCGCTATACAGTAAACGTTGTGTGGCGAAAATACAGGAAAAATCTCATCCAAGTTTTTGTTTTCTTCCAGAAAAAGTTGACTGAAGCTTTGATAAGCAATGGCGGACGACGATTGGGGTAATGATTAACTCTATGTTTGCGTTGTTTGTGAATCTATTAACACTCCTTCTGTTGCGATCTAAAAGTTTAAGTCTATCAATATTAATTTTAAAATTTTAGAAAGTCGGGATGACTTCGAAATCCCCATCCCGAAACCAGCAGTTGCTGTTAAGACGGACAAGTGGGAAGGTGAAGATGAAGATGATGGCGTAAAAGTAAGTCGAATCGGAAACACGTTTTCACGACCACGACTGCATTGATTTTGATAATAATAGAATCGGTTTTTAAACAGGATAATTGGGATGATGAGGAAGCTAATGTTGATCCTGAAACCCAATCAGATAAGCCCAAAGCTGTTCAAGTAAAGAAGAAAAAGAAAATCGCGGATATAATAGCAGAAAAAGAGGTAAAAATTCCGTGTTCAATTTAGATCATCACGTTAGGCTCTATTTAACCACTTCGGGTTTTTTTTGTAATTTAAGGCAGCAAAATTGGCTGAATTGGACCTAACACCAGAGGAACTGGCTGCTAATAAACTTCGTACTCAAAAGCTTCGAGAGGAAGCGGAACTTCAAAGTGTGAAGGATGCCTTCGGTGAGTTAATGACAATGTGATTGCCTGTAGAATTGTAGCTGAGCTCTCGAGCAGCTATTATAGGGTTTCACGTACATGATAAACTTGTTTTGTGTAGGCTCTAGTGCAATCTGTGAAAGCGACCCTGTTACTAAAGATGACTTTGATGCATTACGCAAGAGAATCATGAGTGAGTTACTTCCATTCGAGAAGCGGGTCCCGTATCCAGATTTTATTGAGGAATTAATTCAAGATTTAGCTCTTGCCTGTAAGTAAACATGATTATAAATTATCGCTATCGGTTATCGGTGCTAATACAGTAGGCAATCAGAGTTCCTGTCTTAAGTGTGTTTTGCTTTTGTTTCTGTGAGCAACTCAAAATACGGTTTAATAGCGTAATCACCTGCTAATTTAATATATTTCAAAATATACTGATTACGATTACTATATATAAATCTCTAATTCATACTTATTTATACCAGTGCCTGCCAAGCGCCTGAGAAAAGTGAAGACCACAGTTGAGGCTCTGTATTTTGAGAAGACGAAAGCAGAGAAAGTGGCTACGAAACCTGGTGGCAAGGCTGGACCGAAGGGGAAGTTGGGCAAGTTGAATGTTGAAGGGGATCGTGCAATTCTTGCTGGCGGGTTGGATGACCGGTTGGATGAATATGACGACTTTATGTAAACTGTCACTCTTGCCTCTGTCTACCTAGCCGGCTGGGTTTTCACAATGTTTTGTTAATTGAATATACAATACAATTGCAACCATGATTGTCTGATGGTATGTATTTTGTGAACCCCATAATAAAATTTCTAAACCACGTGCTCCGTGGACTCACTTCAAAAGCAACTTAAAACTGCGAGCTCTGTCTTTTGCATTATTGTACCTATTTATGCATTTATTCATATGAAAGTATATAGATTCAGTTCGAATCCAAAATACTTAGGTATCTGCAGTGCATCGTGCAAGGCAGGCAAGAGGGTCAGATGTCAGGTCAGATAGTGGCAACCTCCTCCTCTTCCATGACTTTTGTGACGCAACGAGAGCTAAAAGATGCCCATTCGTCTTCAGTGTGCGCACGACGGCCAATGAGAGGCGTTTATTTCGAATTTGAAGCAGCGGGGTTTTAATCTTAACTGTCAAGAGGAGCCCAACTACTTTATACTTTGTCTTTATCTTCCGACATCCAGCATCCGAGTTCAAAGGTTGGAGACCAGCAACCAGAACCTGTAAATAAACGCAATAGTTTGTCATTTGTTGTGTAGTATTCGATTCACCATCAGTGTACCATTAAACGGTCAACGTTTGATTTGATTTGATTCAGGTATTTTGTCCTCGAAATTTAAAAAATCGCAAGCTCTACATTTGTTGATGGTAAATACCTGTGTAACAGAGATATATAACAGTTGTAGGTACGTTAGTACGCATTCAGCATTATGGAATAAATAAGCTGTATGTTTTAGCTGAAGTTCTTAATTTGTTTCAAGTGTTTGACTTTTCAATAAAGCCCAAGTTCAAGTCTCATATGACATATGATGAGTAAGCTGCCGCGACGAAGAGCTGGAGCCGTTGGAACTCCGCGTCCTGACACTCCTAGCAAAATACCCGTTTTGAATGATCTTCTGACAACCCCTGCGCGCTACAACACTGGAGGAAGAGCTTCAGGCTATGCTAGCAGTTCCAAGAATGACCGTAATGGAATCAACATTCCTGGTACTAGCGCACCTAGTCCGAATCAAATCGCTACGCCGTCCACAAGCTCTACAATCAAGACCAATCCGGCTGCACCGGTACAGCCTGCTTCTAGGAATACACAGTTGAAGAAGCTGGAAGCACTAGTCCGAGCAACAGCTATTAGTACTCCAGTATCTCCTCAAGCTGGCACGGGCAAAAGCCGAAATGTCAGAGCTCGGCCCCAACTTGGGACTGCTGGGGACTTGGCGGACTATGGCAGGAAGGATTCACTCCAGGTTGGAGATCCTTGGGTGGACAAGTATCAGCCCCAGTCTCTTGACCAGCATTTTGTCCACAGGAAGAAAGTGGAGGAGTTTGAAAACTGGCTAAAGAACACTAGGGTAACTTACTCTCTTGATATTTTATGATTTGAAGGTAATCGAAAAACTTGGCTGTCTATGATTTGTCTGATAACCTATACTAACAATCAGGGTAGCAACGTCTGCTTGTTAAGCGGTAGTGCCGGAAGCGGAAGAACTGCGACAGTCCATCTCGTAGCAAAGGCCTTCGGCTATGAAGTAAAGGAATGGATTAATCCAATGTCTCTTACTGAGTATAATCCTGATAGTAAGTGGTTTAAGATGCCAATGCGAATTTTAGAATGAGTCTAATTAATATGACCGGCCTATTTATTCCTTTAGATTGGAAAGGGGCAAGCGACGAAGTTCGAGGACGATCGCAAATGGACCTCTTTACTGATTTTCTCCTTCGCTCATCTCAGTATCCCACACTTCGTATCAAAGGCCGAGCGAATCAGCGGAAAACTTTAATTCTTGTTGAAGACTTACCGAATAGCTTGCACCAAGATCCTAGTATTCTACATCAAATACTCAGGTAAAAGAAAGATGTTTACGCGTATATCGTGGCTGTGTATTAGATAACTCAATTGTCATTACCCTTTTTAGGAATTACAAGACGGTAGGAGAACAGCCTCTTGTTTTCATTGCAACGTCTGTAGCCAGCTCAAACTCAGTTCTTTACAAATTGTTCCCGCAGACATTACTCAATGAGCTCGATGTTCAGCATATTACGTGAGAATTCCATAATTGTTACAGCTATTTTGTACTTTTCCATTCTAGCATGCTGAATGCTGACAGTTGCTATTTTCTAGGTTTAATGCTGTAGCCGCATCATTGATGTACAAGTTTCTATCGCATATTTTAAATCAAGAATCTGTGGTGGTTGACAAATCAGTTGTGGATGAAATCATGACTGCCTCAGGAGGTGATATTCGTTGGGCGGTCAACAATTTGCAATTTCGACTTCAGAAGCCAAGTAACGAAATAATTAATTTTCTGTGCTACAGATCTATTTGTTTATTGTCGTTATGTACTTATTACAATACAGCGAAACGTAATTTTTGCTTACAGAAGAACAAGCTCGACCAGGTTCCGGTTTCAAACGACCACTCAAGCGAGCAAAACCTAGTCACTCATCAAAAGACAAAACTCCCAGTCTTGGAGAACGTGAAGAGTCACTCTTCCTGTTCCGTGCCTTAGGGAAAGTTCTTTACGCCAAAAGTAAATAACTCGATACATAATCAATAATTTCATGTTCATAAAAATCACAGTAACTCCAACTAACTGAATACATCATTTTTATATTAATTCATTGCAGGAGACTACACAGATGTCTCAGAAATCGAATGCAGGTTTACTGGAAAACTTGAAGCTGAGCGTCGTATCCATGCATTGGTTGAAGTTCCTGAACGAATTGGAGATAAAATTGAAGTGTCACCAGAAACGTTTCTGAATTTCTTAGCTCAGAACTACCTGTCTTTCTTTACTTCCCTCGATGATGTGGTCAAGGCTACTGGTTATCTCTCAGATGCAGCACACATGTTCTCTTGCTGGAATTTGAACGATTTGAACTTGTCTGCAATGAACTATAAGGTAAACTATTTAAATTGATCAAACGGTCCAATTAATGTGAAACTAATGATGTAATCACGGTATTGCACCTCATGATAGAATCGTGAGGCTAGAGAAGAGTTTGGACTCAGCATTGGTATCCGAGGATTAATGCATTCAAACAACGCTCGTGTGTCTTCAACGTGGAAGCCTCTCCGGAAGCCTGGGCAGACATTACTGAACGCTCGTGTTTTGTCAGCGTGCGTTTTAGAATTTTATAAGTACTCACAATTTTGTTGACAGTTCTTCATTAGTACTTTGTCTGTGCAGAAAGGAAGGCATGGTTGCTGATCTATTTGAAGGTCCATACAATCAAGACTTCTTTGCGGATTATATACCCTACTTCGCCCGGATTCTCCCGCGAGGCTCTCATCGCGGTGAGTGTTTTTCTTGTCACATTAGCATATGTGTTCTGTCTAAATGATATCTTCCATTTCAAATGGGCCTTTTATTAGAAATTTTCCCTATTACCGGGGCACTAGGTTTTTGGTATATTTAAGTCAAAATTGATTAGAAATTATGTAGAGACTGAATTGTAAACTCCTTGTTTTAGACAGTTGGTGGGGTTAGGCAATGATCTTACACAAAAATCTAGTTTCCAGCAATCATCAAACCTTTCAAAGAACAACGACTATGAATAATTAAATGCTTCTCTTATTTCAACTAGGTCAAATAAACTACTGCAAAGAAGTGGGTATGCTAAAGGAATCCCAATTCGCAAGGTAAAACCAAACAGTTCCATTTAAGCGAGCTTGCCCCTTGCTGGGACAAAATTACTGTTATTTTGGATTTTTGGAAAAGTCCTAACTGAATTATTTAATTTACAGGAAGGCAAATGATATGATTGATGACAGCTGTATGGATGGAGGAAGCGACGAGTCCCTAAATATGCCGGTAGCTGAATTTAAGAAACAGAAAAAAGAGAAGACGGCTTCGGCGTCTCCTCGGAAAATGGAAGTGGACTACGTTGAGGCTGATGGAGAATATGCAATCGAAGGCTATGAATCTTCATGAATTAATGCAAATTAGTCCTAAACTGAAATGCACCAATTGAAGTGTTCGTACTCGAGATAGCGAATGTGCTCTTATTGAGTTACAATTTATAAGTTAAAGTTCACACAATTTCTACACGTTTCTTGAAGCAAAAGGTAAAGAATTACAGGCAGGTTTATAACAATTTTCACTCAAATAAATTGCTTTATATTTGATTGCTGATTCCTACTAAAAGTTTTGCGTAGGTATTCATTGAAAAGACATAATGCGAATTTCAAGTCAAGTCGAATAATTTCACAAAAATCGTTTATTTTTTAATTAAATATTAGTCTCTAAAACATCGTCACTTGATTGGATTGATTTCGATTTTTGAGTTCTTAAATTAGATTTGAAACTCGAAACTCGGCTTCATATCATGGCTGTTTCATAATTCAATGTAAGTATAGCGTAATTACTAATTACTTAGGTTTAAGACTTTTGGACAACTAAAAACCGTTGTCCATCTTGCGTGGGAAGTTGTACGGACGAGATGAGAAGATCTAATTTGGCGGGAGTATCTATTCTCCTATGTAGTGGTGCACGTGAGTTTGAATTCGAAAAGTTCATCTCTCATCTTTCATACATCTTTACTAAAATCACTATCAATTGTTTGTAGATCAGTTAAGCCATTAATAGGATATCCGGACTTTTAAATTCCCACTTAAGATAACTGTTAGCTAGCTGAACTTTGACATACTCAACTGCTACTGGAGGTGAGCAAAACGACGACAAACGTAGTGGGAGCCGCCTTTCAAAGCAGGTATACATAACTTTAGCCATTCAATCGGCCGTACCGTGCCGTGGCCGTATTTAAGGAATTGCGTCATTTTTCGGTCTAACTAAAAGTCACCGACCTCACCGACGTCACTGACCTCACCGACCACCCTGTTGCCAAACTGTGGGCCAAACTAGCAGGTCGGTGACTTGCCAATGGTCAAATCGACCATTAAA
>VNWX01002080.1:0-13071 GCA_009869905.1 Ceratophysella communis | reverse complement strand
GGGTTAACGGGGATGAGGCGTAGCGCGGGCTGGCTAAATCCTCCGACTCGTGTCTTTGCTCTTTTCGGCTCCGAGCGCTAAATTGCGGACGGTGCATCCGACCAGACTTACCCCGACTTAGACTTTGCCTAGCTTCACATAAGTCGCCAAGGACTTTAACATTGTATGTACTGCGCAGTGTGCAAATTAGCCACACATGATCCCCCTTTCAGTTTGACCCCTGGATACCCCCTGAGATAATTTTCATTGGGCATGGATCTTTGTACACACGGATGCAACACGTCCGTAAAGACAGGCTGATGTGACAAGAGACAATTGACACGTGACTAGCAAGCAGGCCAGGGCACTCGACTTACCTAGCGATCCGATTATTACACGCTGTCCTCTAAGTCTTCCTTCGTCACGGGTCGATGGTCCCTTGATCCCTTGTCACACACACGTACGGAAAACGGGAACACATTCACTACATGTTCAGTTACGCGCGCTTCCCCACGTCGTCTAGTCTGTCAGAGGCCTTTGTTCCGGAGTTTGGTAGGCGTCAATTCAAACTGTGTGCCGCTTTCGGGCGGGCAAAGGAGATAGGCAGATTCAAGCAAAATCTGCTTCTGCCTCCTCAAAAACAGTGACCTACGCCAAATGCTATTTCTTGAGTTAGATTAATTATTTTGACCTGCGGTTTTCTTCTTCGTATTCCAAATCGCCCTGTCTACAATAAAGACGCATGGCGTTTCATTTCTCGCTTTCTCTGCAGACTTATTTGAGTTTACATTTACCTCATAATTGGTCAACTTTAAACAGGCACAGCTTTAGTTAGAGGTCAAGGGTCAACTTCTCATGCGTCTTTATTGTGGACTGGGCGATTTGGAGTACGAGGAAAAAAACCGCATGTCAAAATAATGAATCTTACTCAAGAAATAGCATTTAGCGCAAACCCCTTCCTTATGGGATTTTAACATTACCCACTTTGGTATACATAACCCTTAAATAAAAATTCCGATGAATCGAATGATTGGAAAGTTCTGTATCGATCGTGTCAAATGCTATTCAAACAACTGAATGATGCAATTGGAAAAACTTTCTTACCCCTTCAATTGTTGACAATGATTTGGTTAATAATTTGCATCAATGTCGTTTTCGTTAGACAAGACGTTGGCTCATTTCTAAGCATTTGCTTTATTTGCGTTGATATTGTTTTTATATATTACATGTCATTTTGGAAGAAGGGCACACAGTTTAGAGACCTATCAAAAGCTGTTTTAGAGTCCAGGAGAAATGGCGGTTTTCATACGCAAAAGTTTATTCAGTCTTGCACTAGAATTGAAATATGTATCGGTCCATTTTCTAACCTGACTGCTCAATCAATTCTAACAATTGCTTCTATTACTGTAGATTTATTTGTGTCGCTCCTACTTTTAACAGTGTAAGAGTATTGGCTGTAACTTTTTTGATAATTGGCTTTGACTCCGTACGACTCTGGAATGTCGTAGAATGTTATAAAGCATTTAGTAATTTTTTTTCAAAATGAATAAGTTACGCAGCGAAAAATGCGAATATAAAGTCCAGTTGAAAATTTAAATTGTAGCGATTTTCGTCTCGTGAGATCGGTATTGGATTATCGAATTGAATCGGGCATCGCGATAGCATACAGATATCCCAGTTTTTCTAAATGTGTCGTATTACTAGTAAAATTAGTCTGTGTAAGCACCAAACCAACAATAAAGACGCCGTGTACCGTGTCAGCATTTTGTATTTCTATTCACACTTTTGCATGACTTTAGACAGATCCTCCCACTGGAGGAAGTATTGTACAACTTTGGCTCTTAAGATTTGCCGATCTCGAATCTCGAGCTATAGATGGCACTAAAACAAGCCTGCCGCTCACCAGAACAAGTGCATAACTTCGCTTCCAATAATTCCAAACAGCTCAAATTAATTTAGAATAGTTATTTGCCTGAGAACTTTTGCCTATATGCGTAAACTAAATATTTCGTTTAGAAAACTTATATTATTTCATTGGAACTGTATTACTAATACAATAACTCATATTAGAGTGTTTTCTCGGAACCCTTCATGGTCTTTTCTGGAAGTTACATAATAAATCAGTAGTAACTTTTTACTACGTGTCGTATCTAATGAGTATTGGCATATCAAAGCTTGCTGTTAGTTGAGACTAAAGTACGTATGTACTCCAATTACAATTTACAATCATCCCATTCTTAAGACATTTTTGCAGTGTTTTTTTGTGCTGTGCGTAGCAAACGAATCTTAAATCGTAATAGATATTGTAATACATTCGAATGATAATGATATCAGATTTATTTCCTCTTACACTAAACGTAAATCAAATAGTAAACAAATCAAAATGTTGTGACCTTTTACCTCAACATTAAGGTTTATGGAAAATTACCACTGTAATATTTGAGGCTCCTGTTGAATATTAAATTTACCTGTTTATACTTTAGGACCTAAAGGAAGCCCTAATGAAATTCACCGAATTGCTGGCCTCATTTATTTGTGTTGCATGCCGATTGAGCTGCTTTTATTTCAGTTTCGCATAAAAATGCGTTTTATTCTAGCTTGGACGAAAGATAGTAAATCTTAATTGAAAGCCGTTTAGACGAGGTTAAGAAATACTGTGCAGACAAAAATTGCCCTTTTTACACAAAAGCTAATCTGGAAGTATGTATTAATTTTCTCTGCAATGTTGCAACTTCTTCTGCAAATCTTTACTTCGGAAATCATTGGCAAAATAAAATTTTGCTGACAGATTCTCGTTGACATGGCTTTCGTAAATGCGTCAGGAAGCTGAAATACCGAGTCTGTTCCTAAAATGCTTACCTTGTAACTTCTTAAGAAGAAGTAGGACTGGTGATTAGATTAAATAAATTTTAGATTGCTAGTCAACAGTCGACAATGCATAAGCCTTTAGCTAGACCAAGTTTTTAACCTACAACCTACCCTTATACGGTCATCCCTAAATCTCCTCATAAATTCCCCGAGCTCCGCACTCCTATTCAATAAATGCTTCCGGTGTAAGCTACATCGTCCTCGTGTTACATGTTAATGCAGTTTTCAGAGAATGTGAAATCAAACCATTATGTTTTACGCTCGAATATTAGGGATGTCGCCGGCATCATTCATGCCTGAAATGGAAAAGACATAATGGCAGGTCGTAAAAGTCATGACTAAACCTCTGCGGTGACTGGTTACGACGGCCTAATGGAATTAAGCGGTTGGAAAAGTCTGGAAAAGCAAAAAATATTTGTTTGAAACATATACGCTATTACTAACCTGCGCTATAGAGCATAGGGGTTCTATTTTCTATTCAGGTCTCCCTTGAACCTGACCCTGGAGGAATCTCAGTCTATCTTCAGGACGCGACTAGCTTAAACGGGCCGTGACAACGTAGTTTCTCCTGCTACTTGAGCACCCACGTTGAAACTTTTTACGACTTTCTCTCTATCAGTCTCTACTTTTCCTGAGTAGAAAGTTTAGTTCAGTCTATATGATTTATCATGAAAGTAATAAAGGAAAGCATCCTGTCCCCGACTCGTATTTTTATCCCTAGTTTGATGGTTCTGCGGGTTTAGTTCATAGTCAATTTGTGGAACACAAGCCGCTGCTACTCGCGAAGAAGAACACTTACTGACCGCCGCCGACATTCAGTTTTGGCCGCGTATGTGGAAGCCGCCGCAACAGCCTAGCCCAATCTTGAGACCTAATTACCAACTGAATACCAAAAACCAATTATTTTTGTTAGACGCAGAATTCGCTCACCGAAGTGAAGTAGCTGTTGTGGTCGGGAACTTCGTATTCCATGACCTCGAGACTGACTAACCTGGACTTCGAGATAAGGGATTCCCTTTTCCCTTGTATTTTATCCGCCATTTATTCTACAACTGCAGACAGATTTTAACCACAAGGTCGTAAAACATGTCCAATGTCCGTTCTAGCATGCATGAATACATAAAATTGGGTGCAAATTGAAAAAGCTAAACACAGGGCAGACCATAATCCACCTTTTATTGCCTTTAGACCTCCGGTAAACGATGCGAGATAACTCGACAGAGAAAGCCTCAAACTTTACACATGATATGTACCTTCTCCGAGTCCCGCGGTTTTCTATTATAGAGGAAAGTTATTTATCTATCACTTTCTCTCACACCTTGGGTTGAGCATTAGACCTGCATTAGCACGAAACATGGGATTGGATGGACTAGACTATATTACACGTAGAACTGGATTATATTTTGCCAGAGGATGAAAATCCTTGCTTGAAGCAGCCGTGACTCAACATAAAACTTTGAACACCCGAATATGGATTCCAAAAGTGCGCAACTTTATTTTATTTGAGCTTGTCTCAATTTAATGGATGAAGAACATGGATTCTAAAGTTGTAAAATGATAATAGTGGCCACATTATTAGAACAAATTCTTACAAAAGGGAGACTCTCACGAGTACGATTCAAAACTATTATTTATGATTACATAACCTTGGATGCACCATCGAAATCCACGGGAAACGGTAACAATTAAATTCGAGAGAATGGCGAAGAAAAATATTATCAGTTTGAATATCTGTACTGCTATGCCGATTACAGTCGTGCAGTGCTTATTACGAGTGTGCTGTAGGTACTTAACGAAATCAGTAGAGAAAGCTAAAAGCCACCTTTTCCCCAACCGAATCTCAAAGCATAAGATCCTACTGGATTTAACGGAAACACTTTCCATTTCTTTAAGACAAACCGAAGAAAGTAGACCTGATTTATTTTTCCACTATTATTTTTCCAGACTCTGCTATTGGCTTTTGCGGGCGGAAAATAAAGCTCAACATGAATTGAATTGGGCTTTTCCGACGGGCAAGGTTCCATTTTCTCGTGTTCCTCGTCTCGACTTTGCTCTAACGACAATGCTTCTCAGACTCGAAATCACTATTTCACTATTTGCTCCTGAATCGATTGGATATATTGTATGCAATTGTGCCTTGAACTTGGCTTTTTCTATAATCGAAGATTCAAAGGCATTCTGGTTGTGAGCGCCTATGGGTTCAGCATTGAGGCTGATCTAGAGAATTTAATTTAATGATTCTATTCTCTTCTAAATTTATTGCCCGTGTCTTGATTCAAAGTCGTCTTTGCATTACTAGATTACTCTTTTGAATGAGGGCGAAGGAGTTGGAAGCGAGCGCAGCCACTACCTTCAGAGTAGGCCCTATTTTTGGTTGATTGAATTAGCAAATAAACAGCTTGATTGTGCTAACGAGCTCGTTCTATCCTTCGAAACTGGTGAAGACATAATAGGTCTAGAAATGTGCGGGTCTCACTCAAGCTTGCTCCAGTTTCATAAATTTCCGAGATCATTTGTTAAATTTCATCAATGACGTCTTGTCTCTTGCCTTCGTTGCGCCTGGGACTGAAAGGCTTTAGAGAGCTTAAATATATTTATTCCTCTCGACAAAATGAAGATGAAGTCTCTTTTTCCACTTCGTTTCTTGAGCTTTCAAACACAATCCTACAAAGTAAGGGGAGTCGGGCTGGGTTCGTCTTTTGCGGATTCTGGGTATTGTATTCGTACGAATTTTTGACTTTCTCCAACCAAGCGCGTCACTTGAGCTAAAGAAGGCAAGAAAGCCACACTCTCTATGACGGCCTCAAATGGAAAATAAAAGTCAACTTTTGAACTTTAAAACTTCCTTTACCAATTAAAGTTAGAATTGTTTAGTCTTTTAAAGAAATTAATTAGCAGTTGCAATGAGCTCTGCTGTAATGGACAATGGAGCCTGATCTTGCAATTTTACAAATTCTTGCCGTTCTCCCAGCGCGTGACTGACTTGAGCTATAGCAGACAAGGAACCTCTTAAGGCCTCAAACAAAGAATAAAACACAACTTTTGAGCCTTAGAAGTTAAAAACTCATTTAGAAACTTAGTTTAAAAGTGCCTTGCGCTTTTAAAGAAATTAATTAGTAGGTGCAACTGACTGTAAAGGACAAAGGAGCCTGATACAAAGAAAGCGTGTGCTTTAAAATGTTGTATAGTTGAGAAAGCACCGAAGAAGCAATATAATCTGGTCTTTAAATTAACAAGGATTTACTGAAGTGGACAAGGTTGTGTACGTTGTCTGTGCCTGAGCAGCCAATGTGTACAAACACAGTAAAGAAAAAAGTAGTCAAAATGAAGACATGCTGTCCGGATGGATGGAGAAATTCGAGAAGGCACACGACAGTCGATTTCCTGCGTATTTGAGTGGAGCGGAGAGGGCTCCTGGAAATCGGCGAATTGGGAAATGAGAAAAATGTAATACCCACTTTGTACGGTTTCCAGGCCCAATGTCCAGAGTATTGGATACTTTCACTTTTTTCAGCCAGTGAAAGTGAGCTCTGGACTTTCTCAACGCTCCGTAGCCATTGCTATGACTGCTTTGATCTTCAATCCTAAATTCCATTAGTGCGTCTTGCAACATTTTGGTCCAGCCACTAGGGAACAATTTGTTACTCGTTCCTTCAGTTTGAAATGGAAGAGCTCAATGACGGAATCAGTAGGAAATTGCGGTCTTTCGGGCGTTCAAAAGAAGTGCACCGGAAATCATGTCTTGTAGCTCGGAGCTCGGGGAACTACGTAAGTAATGAGAATTTAGAACTCCATTTCTTCGCTTCACAAATCACAAATAGTCCATAAAGGCTATGACATGAAGTAATGAATTGAATGAAAGATATTTCTTGGATGGTCTTTTGCTGACGATTTGAGTCAGTTTCAGAGTAATTTATAATGAAGCCCGCCCTTAATACATTTATCCTTTCTGGTGTACCTTGGGCGTTGTGACGTGAACCTGAAAGATAGTGTTCAACCTTTCATCGAAGTCGGGGGTTTCTGAAATATAGTTGCCAATTTTCAGG
This sequence comes from Ceratophysella communis, assembly GCA_009869905.1. Lineage (NCBI taxonomy): Eukaryota > Metazoa > Arthropoda > Collembola > Poduromorpha > Hypogastruridae > Ceratophysella > Ceratophysella communis. The sequence goes on along the minus strand of VNWX01002080.1, from coordinate 6,178 downwards.
CTTATTCTGGAGTATTGCTTCTGGGCGACATTAAAATTGATTGGTAAGGCACAGACCGACAGGGGTGATTTGTGATTGTTGGCCTGTAATGGTGCAATTGTCGAAAAGGTCATAGAACTGGGCGTGGGTGTCATATATAATTAATTTTCTCGAATCCAGAAAATCATCTCAGTCGAAAGGAGATGAAGGTACAACTTAATTAGTTTGCGTTTGCTGTTACATGCACTCAAATAGTAATTATGAAGTATTTCTTTTAAAAATGAATTCGAGTATCCATGTTTTCCTCGTGGAGTTTGCTCTTGGCTAAACTATGGCGTGCTTATTTTTGTGCCCTACGTAAAACTCCAGAAGACAGATCGCATTTCTCTTGTCTCTAAACATAATTGATTAATTCAGTTCATGGTTTAAGTTCTTACAGATGCGCGTTATAGAGGCGCACTCAAATTTTACACTGCCAGTTGCAACTGCATCATTCACTTCAAAAACACTTAAATAATTCCAAGACAAAGAAATTGGCGGCGTGCCAGTCACTGTTCTGTAGGTCAGGTCAGCAACTGGGCATGGCAGTCTCTGTCAGAATAATTTGTGTTAGCCATTTATATACTTCAGTAACATAACACCATAAACAAAGCCCACGTAGCAGGAGGTTTTCAATTTCTTTGTACTCCGTAATTCGCTGTCGGGCATTGCGAAATGCAGGAATTTTAGCACAATATCAGGCAACTATGGAGTAGTGTGCAATTCTTTAGTCGAACCCAGACAGCACTAATTCCGCTTTTCGCTGAGCTCAACGTCAAAACGGTGAAACTAATTTTGTGCTTTTCTTCTTGGGCAAGCTGTGATGTTTGAATCTGAAAATTCTAAATATCCTTAAATTATGATGAATTGAAGGAATGAAGTACTGTATACCGAATGCCGGAAAATCAACGCAAAGCAATTTCACTTAGTGAAAATAATCTATCAAAAAGCAAATTATTTCAAATTGCAACCATTATCAATTATTTCATTATCTGCAAAGAGAATCAGACTCTGAACCTGTAAAATGGTAGAGAGTAAATATAAAACGAGTTTGAATTTCAAAGTTTACAGTTCAGCATATTTGGCTGGCATTGGCATTGCCGTTATCCACTTTCGCTCCAAATTCTCGAGAGAGGAGTCTTTCATGAAATATACAACAGGCATAAAATGTCAACATTTTATGCCTGACTACTGATCCTGATACTCTGACTACTGCCATAAGCTCAAACTGTCACTATTTATTCACACACCCGTATTCGTAAAATTTAATTATGACAAAGGAGCAGACGGACGCCCAATATCAAGCTACGAACTGGAGCAGGCAAAGCGAAGCCCAATACATGTAATTACCCTGTTGTAATTTGAATCTCTATTGATATTAATTAGTAGGATTGTGCAAAAACAAGCAACGTGCCAACTCAGTATTTCAAGGAAAATCGTTTTGATGATATAACAGATTTATATAAACACAACGCCTGTTGAAGTCGTCGATTCTGGGAATTTTGGATTAGCTCTTTGCATATTTATATAGAACTCTGTCATTGACCTAATCAAAGGAGCCTATGTCAATACGGAATCTAAAGAGACGGAATTAATTCAATTAATGCTCATTAAATCAGTAGCTGGATGAAATGGATAAAATATTCATTATTAGTTCTGTCTGCAGTGAAAACCATTTTCGCGTAACAAGTTGACATGAATGATGTGATGATGGCACAGTTTGCTTTCAACTTCAACGTGCATCCTGCCTCGCGTTTTCCTTCTTGTAGCTGGGGTTAGGGTGCTAATTTTGTACCACATCCATAAATAATCAGCATTTATGATGTGCGAAACCATTACCTACTCAGCATCAGTATTACATTGAATTTTTGCTTGGCTTTTAGTTGGGAGGATGAAAAAAACTAATATTATATTCGGGCGAAAAGTTGGATCCGCATTCTCGCATTTCAATGTACTGTATACTGAGGTGCTTACTGGCAGTTTGCTGGGTAATTATAATTATAGCTCATCCTGAGAGCTGTCATAAGTAGTTTTTAAATTGACTCGCTTTTCGATATGCGTTTGAAAGTGAAAGCCTATTCATTATTCAGTAGCACAAATACATTAAAAGGGTGATATCCTTAGCGCTTCTTTAGATATACAATTATGTACAATACTGGGGCTTATTTCAGGCGGAGATTTAAGATTCGGCTCAAGCTTCGCTACGCCATACATCTCATTTTCGCCTCCGAAAATGAAGACGCGCTGAAACTGAATACATGGGTGATTAATGGATAATGGAGGGATAGCATCATCCTTTCAAAGTAAAAAAAAAGTTGCTAAAAATCGAAAATATCTGATGGAAGGGCATCTAGATAGGAATAGGAGCCGGTACCACGTTGATTGTTTCAGCGTAATGGGTGGCATTTTCTAAAAATTCATATCGTCTCGTGCCGAACGATGTTTCACGATAAACACCTACGTCAAAATAATGTGTGAAATATAGTTCATTCGCAACCAAAATGTATTTTTTTTAATTCAAAGAAATCAGTACTGGTTTCTTTGGGATATTTATATAATTAACCTAAACTGATAACCAGTACATCAAGGTACCAAGCACTATTATGTTATTATTATTATTTATTTATTGTCCGATAAATGATAGCCAAAGCTGTTACGTATATTACCAAAGATTAAAATGTTTTTTTTGTTGTTCACTAGTATTCATTGCCATAACTGTTTTAAAATGTTTATTTTTCGTAAGATTTCTGTATCTGTACAGGAACGTACTTAAATAATTTGAAACGGATATTTTTTCGAACATTACACTCGCGTGTTTCTGCAGCGAGCCAGTGACCAGCGAGCCAGTGACCAGATCTTACTAGATAGATACACGATACGCACAAGCCGCAGAGCATAAGAGACCGGCTATCCGACTCCGAAACTACTGACTGAGAAAAGACGATGAGTGAAATCCCATCACCCACACAGGCAGACTTTCTTTATGAAATTCTAGACAGTCGACGTCGACACGCGACTCGAGAGTAGACCCACTACTTTTGCTAACGTAAATAACATAATGATGCGACTGTATCAAAGAATTATTTATATTCTAAGACAAAACAGAATAGCTATTCTTAGTATCCATTTCACGGTACATTTCAATCACTAACATTTTCTCAACGCATCGCATTCGTTAATGCCAACTGGAAGTGTTTTCAAAACTTAGAAGCCCGGAATTCCCGATTAGCTTGACATTTGCCAAATGTATCTTTCGAGTCCAATGCACCACCAAACGTCGCCACTAGTGTGTTTAGCAGCATACATCGCATTTGCTAGCTGAGATTTCTAAAATACGAACATGAGGCTTGCAATTTCAAATGAGTGAAAAACGTTCCTAATGGCTCTGATCGTGTTTTGTGTTATTCAAACTCCTAATTCGGCACTTATATGAAACCCAGAAGTATGAATTAAACGCACAACATCTCTTTATATTCTCTAAACACTCGATAAATCATTTTCATAATACCATTTAATTGCCTGCCACAGGTTTGAAAGAAGATTAGTGTCTAATTCAAACGACTCTTATTACGCAGCATTTCTTTTAAAGTGTGTTTTCGTTGATTATACAATTATTTTCCTGTTTTTGTATGTGATGCCAAACGGTATTGACACAACTTCCTGCGTCGACTCATCATGCGATAAAAAGACGCGCGATCGACATTACCTATTGTACATGTATTAGGCAACCCTGTTTATTATTCTGCTCGGAAGGGATGATTTTTTGCTAACGGAAACGTGATTCTATTTTAAATCTGATCTTCTAATATCAAATTCCCCCTACTTCCTACGTTTGGCAAATACTTTATGAACAAAAGACACATTCTTCTCTTATATCAACTTGAAGATGCTATTCGTTCAGGATAATCTCGTTCGGGAAGTAGTATCACCTTGTAAGGAAACTTGTAAAACTCTAATACGGAAACTCCCCTAACCATAGACACAGCCATGAGGAAACAAAATCTTGATATTATAAGATTTAGAGCCTACCAAACCAACGCTATCTTCAGAGTTTTGCCTGAAAAACAATTGTTGAGTTCATACAAAGTAAGATCCCCTAGCCTTACTCGTACGCGCTTTTTTAGTATTCCAGTGCACGCTTGTTATGATTCTCCTAGGGTAAGGTAGAAAACTATTTCCTATTTCCGAGTAAATCCTGGTATATAGACTTGTTTTGGGGCCGAAATGTCGTTCACCTTTTGACCAGAGTTTGGGAGCATTCGTCCATAGCTATAGCGGTAAAGAAAGATGAAAGAATCGTAAATCCTAGAACATATTAAATCAAAGCAATGAATCTTCTTGAAAGTTAGAACCTGTCAATATTCACTATCTCGTTTTATTCGAGTAATAAAATTGTATAAACTCTCGGTTGACGTAAGATTTCTCAAGGGAAAACAGAGGCCTCCCTGTCCCCGCCTAACCCTTTGTGAATTGAGCAAACTTAAACTTCCGGTGAATGTCCGTCTAATGCGTTTCTGTCTGTCTAAAGGATCTGTGACAGTCTGAGAGAGCCCTTATTTCCTATTCTGGACTTGGAAGATCAAAAGAACGACGGGATGTTTGTCTTTACGCAACCCGGACTCCACGTCGTAGAATAGTTCTGAAGCTCCAGTAGCGAATTTAAAAAATGATCGATGTCCTTGTTCGTTGAAAGGCTCTAAATCAAAGTCTTTGACAACTGACAGCCGGGAAAATAACATGTTCCGTTCAATGCAGCATTTCGACCCAATTTATATCGCGTTAATTTGACATGTAAATAGACGCAATAAAGTAGTTATAAAACTGACGGTGACGGTATTATTTTTGTCACTGTCTCTTAAAGGATTAAATTTTAAAAATTTCGCGATTATATAATAAAGCGGTCTTCCGAGTTTTAAGACTTTTTTATGTTATTATACAGAACGCCTTTGAGGCTTGAGGCGCAAATCTCTCTCTGTATCTGGCGCGTGCTGTTGTTTATTGCCTTTAATTTATTTATAAACGGCAGAATTCTAAAGTTCTAAACAGTTACTGGATACTCCTTAGGCAATAAGCGAGCTGATGAGATGAACAGGATAAGAAAATACGACACATAAGACTATTACTAAACGACTGTTTTCGTGTTTCCCTACTTCAAATTTCAATGGATTTAAATAATAAATGAGAAATACGATCTAAGCGATCCGTAGAGGAGGCGCTAAAAGCGTATGCTTCCATACATTAGCGATGGCGTCAGCAAATCTTATCTAGAAAAGTACTGTATAACGCAAACACCCACACTAACTGTGAATACTGTAATCGGCCAGATCGATTACTCTTTGCAAAGTTTAAAATGTAAATAAATAAGTCGCACGGGCTGGGCATCTATTTCTGTCTGCCATTGTATTTCAAGTTAAAGAATGGACTATACAGGTCAAATGTCAAATTCTCTGGTACCTAATCCAATTCATTTTGAGAGCTTAATTCTATGCATTTCAACAGACTGTTTGAAGACCCAGAATTTCGTATAAAGCCTGGAAGCAACAATAACAAAATCGCTGTTGAGTAGATGGTATTTTGCTGAAGCAAATTTTCCTGAGTGCACTACTGAAATTGAATGGGTTCATGGCACTACTTCTCCCTTGGCATTAGTAGTATACTTTCAGACGCAATCTGGGCTTAGATTTTCAGTAGCTAGAATCCCGGGGTTCATGGCTTTTCTTTGACTTTCAACAGTATTTACTTAAATGATTTCAATCATCTTTATCCTGTCCTCCACAGTGACTTTATTTTGGTGTTGAATACATTTTTCATATTTCGTATGAGCTCTAAATATATTATTGCTTGCGAAAAGCTCAATGAACTTCTACCTACGCTGCAAGACGTGAGGCAAGGTCGAAAGGGGTATTTTGTATTGATGAGATGACTTTTACTCGGTAGCGGGGTACAAGTGTCTATAATTAGATAAAACTAATGCATATTAAACTTTTGCCCAAACCATAAATATTCAATAGCCACGGAATTAAGGAATTCGATCAAATTTATTTTCCTATTAATTCCGTGTAATGCCTAATCTTTTTTTCTTATTTAGTTATTCGATTATTCCATTTTAGTTAGTTTATTATCCTAGATTGCCTTACTAGAACTTAGTCTGCGTCAAACA
>VNWX01002079.1:0-13072 GCA_009869905.1 Ceratophysella communis | reverse complement strand
GCAGGTTTTTAATACTAAATTTTGCAATTTTAATTAAACGTAACCCTCTAAACTGATGAGCATATTTTTGCTATATTTTTGACTGAAATCTCTATGCTTACAGAACAGTAGTAATTGGCTCAGTAAGAAGTACAGTAGAAGGTGTTGTGAGTTGTGAAGGAAATGAATGAAGTGGATCGGCCGTTAGTTGTTTTTATAATTTTTTTGAAGGAGCGGAAGTCCATCTCAATTCTTTTGTTGTCTTTTCTCCTGAGAAGAGCAGGTTCTTCGTCCGAGTTGTAAATAATTGTAATAGAATAGGATGATGAGCAATCCTTCATCTCAACATCCTCTCCTTGCCTTCGCCTTGTTACTTATAGGCCAACTCGGTTTTTTGCCCTTCTGACCCGGTATTCCCCGTATGCACAATGCTAGAAAAAGCACAGAGTCACTGAAAAACAGCCAACGAAGGAGTCTGGGAGCCTTTATCTAAGTTCAGGTGGACGGACGCAACAAAGAAGCGGGTCCTTCACCACCTGTAGCACGCGTCCTTTGTTGATTTTCAAAGGTTTTATCTTATACATTTAAGAATCGCTCGCCGAGATCCGCGAGACGGGATTCTCTTAAAGATCCGAATACCAAACATGTAAAATCAAATAAAATTTTAAATCAGCAAATGATACTTCATCAACAGATGCTCTAAATACCCAGGTATTTAATTTTCAGCTTCCGAAATCTACAAACCCGTCAAACCAGACGGCACGAGGCGCTGAGCATGCAAGATGCAAGTGGTTATCTGACAAGATGGTTTGCAGGATGATTGCCTGTATAAATTACAATTTACAGACATGGAAGCAAATATTCATCACATCAGTTGCATCATTCCGAAAGAGCTTGGAAACAGAAGGGATGAGTCTAGTAGTCACGGCACGTGCTCCATTTTTAAGGGCACTCGACAAAAAACTTGTTTCAACTACTTCTGCCCAATGTTTTTTATTCTGTAGAATCGCTTCAAGACTTTGGTCTGATCCCTTGGTACAGATGGTGGTCGAGTGGAGTGGAGAGTCCGAGCTGAGATGAGTGTGTACCTTCAACCTCTATACCAATTTCCCTGTCACCTGCTGCTTCTTTTCTGGGTGCTGCTGATACCCTAAATTAATGCCACAGGTGAACTGGCAATCGGATGCTAAGTACATGCACTACTTTGGCATGTTCTTCTGTGGAAATTTGACCCTTAGCACGATCTTACTCAAGGGCTGGACAGACGTATAAAAACTTTGTGCAACTTCATTTGCATCTTTTTGCGGCGAACGCACGGAAATTGTACATAGGTATATTCTGGCATCGTGCAGATGGTATTATTTCTGGAGAAGAAGACAGAAGTCAAGAAACGATCTCTGCCGGCATGTGCAACTTCATTTTATGCCAGATCACACGCATTCATTTTTAAGCATTTTAATTTTATTGGATACATTCATCTCGAAAATGCTTCTTTGAAGGAAACAAGACGTCAGGTTTCCTTTGTGCCCCTGCCAGGTGTGATCTCAAAACGCACTACCAGGAAGATATTCTTATTCTTACTACAGCCCAGATGAGCTTTAACCTAGCTTACCTGTACCTGTACTTGGCTTCCCAGCCAGAGTAGCAAGTTAAAAGAAGCCAGATAGAAGCTATCGATGGCAGAATACAGTAATTTTTTCATGACTTGATGATCGTCGTGAAGCAGCAGCATCCTCTCTTTTTTCCGCACCTGACTCCGCATCCGTTAAAAAAGGATCTTCTTACTCACCTTTTCTGCCTTTCACAAGACTTTGGAAACATCTCATCTGACAGATGTGATACAGTTTTTTGTTCATCCGAGTCTCAAATCCCTTTGCTGTTAGTTCGGACAGGATGGATGACCTCTAATATCTCAAATAAGACCTTTAAAAGGATGAGATGAGTTTTGAGGAAAAATCACGAAACGCAGGAGCATTTTTACAGGCGTCTTTAAAGCAGAAATTGATCTTGCATGTAATGCTGTGCTAAAAATGCCTATCAGCTTTGACACGATTTCTTTGAGATCGCCGGACGAAGACGAAGCCAGGACTACGCCGTGGTCGTACGCCTGATTTCCTTTCAACTCTTTGTAGCTGCATGAGTGAATTAACCCGGGATTTCATTCTTTGTTACTCTGCTTGTACATCCGGAAGTCATCGGTTCTGTTCACAAAGGCTCCAAGCCATTAATAAGCTCCAGTCAGCCTCCGGTACACCTTGTGTTGTCTGTCAGGAAGTAGTAAAGTAAAGCACCATCAGGCGCATTTCTGCTTTCTGCTGAGACTTCTGACTCGTGCTCGCTCTTTACCAGCAATATTATACCTGTCGAAGACTAATTGCCTAGCCCTGAAGGGTTCAGGTCAATTTCTGAAGTCTCATATGAGAATAATATAAAGCAAGAAGCAGCAAATCATGTTGCCCTCTCCCACCACCGGTGGAATCCATCAGATTTCGGAAGTTGGGGTGTGGGAGAGCAAAAGCTAACTTCCTAAAGTCATCACGTGTTCACCTGGATCAGACGCACCAATTGTTGCGCTTCTCTGTTTCTCTGCCATATTGTCTTCTAATACGTTCAAAATGCTTGAAATGCATGTTGTGGCCCAACTCCCACTTCCTCTTTGTTCCCGGCTGCTCCGGATAAGATGATATCAAAGATTCTGAACTCAGGCTGCACTTACTTTTACTTCCAGCCACCAGCAAAGGAAACACCCTGCTCTTCTACCTGCTGTCATCCCATCCTGCCTGACCCAATAAAAAATAGATACTTGACTTGACTTTCCGCCTGTTTCCGCTCATCAGGTCCATATGTCGTGCTGCATCTTACTTTGTCCTATCGCAGAAATGATGCTCATGCCTAAAAGCGTCATCCTTCTTGGAAATTTCGCCAGACGGCTCACTTCATCAGTGGCTGTAATTTTGCATTGCTCTTGCAGAAACTGCATATTTGGACACTTGATTTGCGTGAGCAAGATGAGACAGAAACAATAGTAGTATTAGTCCTAAATGCACTGAAAAGCGTATATGAAACGGGACTAAAAATTTATATCTAATTATTGTAATAAACATGCATTTTCATTATTTTTTTAATTTGTAAAACTTCAAGAACCAGACCAGGATAGAGGAAAACTTCTCATATTTCTTGAAGATGTTGTATCTAAATTTCAGAATGACAGTCAAGTCGTCAGTTCAGAATTCCGTTCCCACACTGGCATTATGCTTATGAGAAGAATTTTAGAAGAGCATGCATGTGATGATAGAGGTAGTTCAATCTCGTTTCTAGCTTGCCTACATGACATAATATCATGTCATTCATGTGTGTCAGTTCAGGTGGGCAAGAAGAAGGTACCTTACGCAACCTTAATGAGAATAATATACAGAGGAGATCATATATGCATTATAGGCATCTGAGAATAAATTGGATCTCGAGACAACAAGAAGCTGGCTGAGGGTGCTAGGCTGCTCGCTTTCTTGTTACCAATTCACAAAGGAGCATTTCTTGAGATGTTTTTTTATTCATTCTTTGAAAACATCTCCTCCGCTCAGTTCCCACGGTTTACGGGGTTTATCAAATAAATTTCAACATCTTTTTAGCCTCTTTTCCTCCTTCACACACGCTTTCATCAAGTCCACGTCACGTGGCTCAAGAGAAGCAGATCAAGATCTTATTCCTAAATCAAAAACAGGGAGGCATTGTTTTCGTGGGTATTCGTATTTACATCTTTGCTGTTGAAAATTCCATGCAAATTCAAAAACCCGATATTTTCTGCAGGTTAAAATACTAAAGATTCGAATCTTAAGCTTTTCTTACGCCTCTTAGATATTTTCTTGGTGAAAATCATAAATCATCTTACAGTTTCCGATCCTTACAAACAAGCCGTGAAATGTGTCAGGTAGACGAAAACCAGCGCTCAGAATATATCGCATCCCGCTATTCTGCGTCCCTTCAACTTGATCGCATCTTCTGTTGATCTGTGAAGGTAGAAGCGTAGTATAATGATACTTTTGTGCTGACAGACGGTCGACTCCCGGCCCCAGCAAATCGTTCCAGACGGATTTCGAGCCACTGACAGATGACCCCAAAATGAAAATAAAACTTTTTCAATTCTTCATTTCTTGAGGGAATATTTCTCTCGCATCTCATATGCTCTCCCTTCGCATCTTTCCTGTTTTCTGCTCAATAAGATCAAGATGAGAAGACGCCTTGGTACCTCAAATCTTGAGAAAGATACAGCTTCCCGTAATTGTCCCTTCCCGTAGCGTACCTGAGATAAATGTGCCTCATGTTACTGTTTCTGAGTTACTTCTTCTGGCAGAAAATGAATGGAGAAGAGCAGAACCCAGAAATGGGTATTTTATATTTTTAGGAGCCTCTTTTTCTACCTGTCCATATTTCGTCTCTTTCCTAGAAGAAGATTGAAACGAAATTGCCCTGTCCATTTTCTGACTTTGATGAGCATTTTATAAGGCTGCTTCCAGGTAGGCAGGCACCATAAGGAAGCTACACATATCACCCAATCTGATTGAGAAGAGGTCTTGGTACCTCAAATATTGAGAAAGATACAGCATCCCGTAATTGTCCCTTCCTGTAGCGTACCTGAGATAAATGTGCCTCATGTTACTGTTTCTGAGTTACTTCTTCTGCCAGAAAATGAATGGAGAAGAGCAGAACCCAGAAATGGGCATTTTTATATTTTTAGGAGCCTCTTTTTCTACCTGTCCATATTTCGTCTCTTTCCTGGAAGAAGATTGAAACAAAATTGCCCTGTCCATTTTCTGACTTTGATGAGCATTTTATAAGGCTGCTTCCAGGTAGGCAGGCACCATAAGGAAGCTACACGTATCACCCAATCTTGCTTTTGTATCGTTCAAGGCATTTAGGGTAGGCAGTCACAAAACACCACTGACCAAGAATATTTGTAAAAAATATATGAAAGGCAAGGAAAAGTTACAATTGGTTTGGGCTCAGATTTAGTTAAAATGCTCACTGTCCAATTTATTAGGGAAATGAGGAATTACCTAGCTACTATTTGCATTTATTTTTAAATAGTTGTAGAGTTGAAGCAGATGAATGCAAACATTAATTTTGAACGCTTATAATCTGACCAATCAAAATGCAGTTTATTTTTTGCAGCTTGATTGATACCAGCAAAGAAAACCCGTTGCCTTGAACTTTGAATAAAATAATCAGTTAAAATTTTGATAGTTCAAAAGAAGCAAAAATTTAATTTTCTAAGCCAAAGCAGTAGATAATGCTAAAGACGTTTTTAGGGAAAAACAAGCTTTAGTTTTAAATACTTCCTGCCTTGATGCAGAAATCGTTTCGTACCTATCCCGCCGCTTTGAAGTAGCAATAACAATAAGCAACCTGAAAGGAAGGCGTAGAAATGACAAAAAAGTAAAAGGTAAGATGAAGTGGCGACAGTTTCTACCAAGCTTTATGATTTGACAATGGAAAAAGTATTAAAACCCCAAACATCTACCTGTAGCCGTTTTGTTTGGTTTCCTGGAATTCATTCTGTTCGGGTACTGTTCTGCCGTCCATAATGCATTTTCCTACTGATGAGGTACTTTTGCTGAATTTTTAAGTGTCAAGTTAAGGAAAGGGTTAGGGTTAGGATTCAGAATAATTTTCAAGATACAGGGAAGGGATGAAGTCTGTAACTCTAAATAATTTCATGTAAAGCTGTAACTACGGCGTTTTGTAAAGTATTTCTAAGTATGTAATTGAATTTTTTAGACCTTCTTCAGTGCGTTCCGAAAGATTCTTAAAATTTTGAATCTGGGTCCCTTTGATGTCTGAAGGTGTAGGTATTTGAAACATAGGTTTAGGTTTAGTCTGCCAGTTCAGACAGGTGAAAATTCAAAGTTTATACACTAGCTAAATTTTATTAATCCTTTTGGAATTGGAATATAATGCGCTCAGAATTTGTTACTTTTTTGGGATTAAAATAAGAAAAATAAAAGCTTTTGTGCTGTAGCGTCCGTCCTTTAGCCCTTATACTGACCCCTACTGTCAAAGTAAAGAAACAGAGAAGTTAGATTTTCTGGAAGCGCTGCAGGAGGTCACTAGTATTTTATTGACGGGTGCAAGGGAAATGTGCCGTGCGGCATTCTGCTTTCTGTCCTCAAATCTTCACACAGCAATCTGCTGCTGGTGTTCCCCATATCCAATGATTTTTTTCCAATAATGTGCTTTGGCTTCTTCGCCTTCACTCATCACTGGTTGAATTTAGTTCCAAGAATGAGTTCCCCGAGAGTGGCGACTCTGCGGTAAATACGCAAATGGAAAACTGAAATCAAACCGAGAAGCTGAATCTGAACTCAGCCAAATCTAACCATTAACCATGTACATTTAATTTAGTAATCTTAAAATTCCTAATTAGATTTGAACAAAACTGATTAAATCAGCCCGGTTGATAACACTTTTCCGAGTGATTTCCTATTCCAGTTAATATGTCATAAGAAAGTTTTACCCGAGAGATAAAAACAGATAGGTACCTATATGAAATTCAGGTTAATGGTAACATACGGCTTGACATCTTCCATGCGCTAAATTGTCATATAATATGGACATGGTACGATGCCCAAACCATTCCCCAGACTTTCATAGAAGCAACAAGAACTCTAGTTCTCCAGTTACAGTTTTCCTACTTTCATGTGGAACTTAATACATGAATTTAAAAGTTAATAGGATTAGGTTGATTATTTTTTTTTGTTATCAACGTTCGTTTGTAAAGATACTTGTTGTTGAAGCATATCTGAAATGTAGAATAAGATATAGAAAACCTTAAGCAAAAGCGAGCAAAATGTTATCAAAATTTGGTGTTATTTTAACTTTAACAGGCTGAATACATGGACTTTAGCATGTACTCAACTATTTTTGACGAGATCACATAGCATAGCGGCACTTATTCAGTGACTTTAAACGAATTAAACCAAGCATTCCATCTCGCTCAGAATTACAATTTAAAAGTAAAGTCTTTTAGATTTGCTATGTATTTCTGAAATAAAAATATGTTTGGCTCAAGAAGAGTTGCATCGGTGAATGGAATTGGTTTCAAAAGGCGTTGGGCGTAGTGGATGTGTAGCCATTGTTCCGCACCCCTTTCGCCTGTTTCTCAACCGCCGCCGCGCCGCCGTCGGAGGAGGCTTCTTCACTCACTTCACTCACTCGGCCCAAGTTCTTCTCTGGGAAAAAGTTGAGGCGAAAACGTCTAAGTTCTTCCCCTCTTGGCACTCTGACCGTCCGTTCGACCCTTCATCCTGACCCCGCTGACCTCTGCACCCACGCATCTCATCACAGTAAGTACTGCTCTTCTTTTGGCTCGTTCAGAATTTTTGCCCAGCCGGTCGTTGACCCGCTACACGCCCCCAAAGTGACCCCGTCTGGAAGTGTGCTCAGAACGGAAAGAGTAAATTCTTCTAAGTCCGAACATGGCGGAGAAGAGTCCAAGTCCCAACCTCTCTAACACGCTCTTCTCGCTAAACCCTTGTAACCCGCCCCGGGCGGAACCGTATTAACTTGTGACCGTTTTTAGGCGTTAGTAGAAAGTGTGCGTGAGTGTATAGAGGTTGTCTGGTTTGGCTCTGACCTTCCTGACCGCAGTTCCAGGCGTGGTCCTCTCTATCGAAGGTTCTTGAACCTTTATTGCATGAAACGAAGCATAGCAATACACTTGTCTTGCATATTTGCATTCCGCAGCCCGGAATTCTACGTGTTCTGTCTGTGCTGTATTGTCTAATGTCTAACTACTTCAAATTCTGATTCTAACCCTTTTGCAATATTGAATGGATGAAGGCAGAGGATGGGATTGGAATTGGAGTGGTTATCATTTACACGAGTGTATGGCTATGACGCAGGCGTAAATAATTAATTGCTCTAAGTACGAAGTAACTGTAACTGGAAACTGGAATAATTAATGTACCTGCGGTGCTATTGTACTGCCGTCTTTGGTTACTTACTGAGATACATTTTTTGAAGTTTCTTATTTGAAAATACGCAGTTTTCAGTTTTTTATATAATTTAATGCCAATGAGCCTCACTTATTAACCAAGATATACAATACAGGGCAATAAATTAATAGAATCAGTAAGAAATTCAAATGTATTGAATTGCTATTACGAATTACGAATGTGATACCGCTATTGTAAAATGCATAGGTAATCTTTGTTTGTTATCCGAAACGTAACAGAACCACTAAAAGTAATAGGTCAGATGTTGGGCTATGAAGACAAAAAACTACACAATGAATTTTGGGGTTGTGAAGTGAATTGCTTATTTCATACGAATCCAGATTTGTGAATTGTTATTGTTGGCGGGTTTCAAACCTATCGCGTTGTCTTCTTTCGGTTTCCTTCAAACGGTTCTTAAGTCATTTATGTTCAGGGAATCTTCCGAAAAATATGTGAAGTTTGGCTGGGCGGAGATAAAGATTAGCTTCTCATCTCAGGTGGCAGGTTGCAGGTGATTAGAGTATAATTAACGGAAGCGTTAGGTCCTTCATATTATAGAAATTATTAAAAGCGATATTTTTATTGAGTATTTGTCTGCGCGAAAAAATGTGGGTGGCAGTGTGGACTTGAGTGCTGATACTGCTTATTTATTCCAAATCCCTCACCGCAACCACTGGTGACTAAGTTTGGTCATGTGTTTTATCTTTCTTGCTAATCAGTTCACTGGTGACTTGGGAATATCACAAGATTCCTATCTCTATTTGGCTTGGGATTAGCTGGGGGCGTATTCTTGCTAATCAGTTCACTGGCGACTTGGGAATATCACAAGATTCCTATCTCTTTTTGGCTTGGGATTAGCTGGGGGCGTATTGCGCAATTGTGTATTCGACAGTGTATCAGTGAGATATATGAATGTGAATGTATGTTGTATGTCAATAGATGTTGTACAGTTGAAGATGGGTGTTTAAGACTTTGTTTTGCCATACATGTAATAGGGACATCACACGGAAGATGGAAGTGATGAGTGAAATTATGCCTGGTTTTGGCTTGGGATTAGCTGGGGGCGTATTGCGCAATTGTGTATTCGACAGTGTATCAGTGAGATATATGAATGTATGTTGTATGTCAATATATGTTGTACAGTTGAAGATGGGTGTTTAAGCCTTTGTTTTGCCATACATGTAATAGGGACATCACACGGAAGATGGAAGTGATGAGTGAAATTATGCCTGGAATTCCGGAAATTCCGGACAAAGTAAATGGAAATGGAACCTTGGATGCGTCTTCACAGCCACCATCGGATGCTGACATGAAGTCGAGCGTGCACAATGGTGAAATTAAAAATGGACATCATGAAAAGAAGCACAAGGAAAAGCACAAGGATAAAAAACATAAACATCACAAACATGAGAAGGTATAACCATAAATAGGGCTTTGTCTAATGTGCTTTGAACTCGATTGAATACTTGGGAAATTTATGCTTAGTGCTTTAACAGTTGAATTTGATGGGTTAATGCGAGGGTTTTGCTGTACTGCACTGCATGGTATTTATTACAAACAGCATATGCTTTGTTATGGTACCTGCAGTAGTCTAGAGAGTCAATGCTCACGTAATGTTATTATTGATTTGATAAACTGCGACACCGAGTTTTACGTAGAATATAAACATTCGAAACCGCGATATTCTATATATTTCCTTAATTTGTTTTATTTATAGGACCGCGATCGTGATCGTCATTCGACGAAAGATAAAGATCATAAATCATCTAGTGACAAGCACAAGTCTGAGGACAAGTTAAAAATTAAATCAGAAGCAAGTAGTTCGAGTAGCAAGGAAGCTGGTAAAGAAAAAGAATCGTCATCTTCTTCCAGTAGTAAACACAAAAGGTAAACACAGCTTTAATTATAATTAAATACTTTCAATTGTACTTCACTAGCATGGAAAATTACAGACTAATGCACATAATGCGTGGATTAACTAATGATGAACTGTTTCTCCCTGCACTAAAATATAGTAAGCACAAGGACAAGAACCGTGACAAGGATCGTGAACGAAATAAGGAGAAAGAAAAGGAAAAGAACCGGGATAGTAAATCTCCGGAAAAGACAAAAGCATTGTCTCCTGAAAAATCTCGTATTCCAATGATGTGAAGTTAAGCCTGAGCCAGTTTCTCCCGTAAAGAGTCTAAGCATGACCCTACCTTTTGCTAAGATCGAAGGAGATGAGTCCGATGACGACGTTCCTTTGGTAAGTAACTTACAGTTTACTATTTTGTAATTGTAACATGATGGACTGTATTGTCTCATATTATTAATGAATGCGGCATGAGTTATTTGGAAACGGCTGGTTTGTGTTTAGGCTATGAGAGCCAACATTTCCCCAAAGAAGGAGCGAAAGCCTAGTGTTTCAGAGTCGGAAGACGAGGATGATATCCCATTGGTGAGTCCATTTTTATCAAATAAACTATCGGGAGCTGTTAAATGTTCGAAAATCATTCTTTTGCTTTTGTGATTTGTGGTCTAGGCTGCGAGACAAAAAGCGAAAGTCGAGAATGGAACCAAGAAGCGCAAAGTCGAAACGGATTCGGATGATGATGTTCCATTAAGCCAACGTCAAGCTAACAAGAAAATCAAATCCGACCCCGTGAAGAAGGAAAAGAAGGTTGCAGTAAAGAAGCGCGCACGATCAGAGTCCGAGTCCGAGTCTGAATATGACAGCGACTATTCCGACAAAGTTCGCAATAAGAAGAAGGCTCGTGGTAGCAGCTCAAGAAAGTCGAATACATCCACCAGCTCTAAATCTAAGGCCAAGAGCAGCCCGCGGAAGTCGACTTCCAGCCAAAACTCGTCACCTACTAAGAAGAAGGTCAAGGAAGAGGAGGAAGAAGTTTGGGAATGGTGGAAAGAGGCTCCAAGAGAAGACGGTGTCAAGTGGAACTTCTTAGAACACAAGGGACCCGTGTTCGCTCCTGACTATGAACCCCTTCCAAAAGATGTGAAGTTTCGCTACAATGGCAAGTCGTTGAGACTGTCTGCTCCGGCTGAAGAGGTTGCCGGGTTTTACTCCAGATTCATTGAACACGACTATACGACCAAGGAGATGTTCAACAAGAATTTCTTCAAGGTAAGATTACCTTACCTGATTTCTCTGATGAATAGATAAATTATGAATGGTTGTTTATGTTTTTATTTTGGATTGGACAGGATTGGAGACGTGTGATGACAGCCGAGGAAAAGGAGACTATTACCGATCTCAAGAAATGTGATTTCCGTGAGATAAATGAATACTACAAGAAAAAGGCTGAGGAGAGAAAGGCAATGAGTAAGGAGGAGAAGTTGAAAATTAAGGAGGAGAATGAGAGCTTGCTGAAGACTTACGGAATTTGCATTCTTGATGGACATAAAGAGAAGATCGGAAACTTTCGAATTGAACCTCCAGGACTTTTTCGAGGTCGAGGAGAGCATCCGAAGATGGGAATGCTCAAGACCAGGGTTATGCCGGAAGATGTAATTATTAATTGTAGTAAGGACGCTGCCGCTCCAACTCCACCCAAGGGGCATAAATGGAAGGAAGTTCGGCATGATAATACTGTCAGCTGGCTGGCATGTTGGACGGAAAATGTTCAGGTAAAGATTTTGTACAGTTGAATTGATTTCAAATTCCCGGAGCGTCTTAAACTTCCAGCTCATGTGTTATGTTCGCTTACGTTACAGGGACAACCGAAGTACGTGATGCTAAATCCAAGTTCTCGCCTCAAGGGAGAAAAGGATTGGATGAAGTATGAGAAAGCGCGTGAATTGGCCAAGAAAATTGACAAAATTCGTGAGAATTACAAGAACGACTTTAAATCAAAGGAAATGAGGATTCGGCAACGAGCTGTTGCTATGTACTTCATTGACAAAGTACGCTTTTAAGCCAATGAAGAGGAACACCACCGTATGGAAAACTACTAACCTTCACGTTTTGCTTTTTTGTAGTTGGCTCTTCGTGCGGGTAACGAGAAGGACGAGGACCAGGCTGATACTGTTGGTTGTTGTTCCCTGCGTTTTGAGCATATCAAATTGCATGAGGAGAAAGATGGAAAGGAAAATGTGGTTGTGTTTGACTTTCTTGGTAAGGATTCTATCCGATACTACAACGAAGTCCCGATTGATAAGCGAGTCTTTAAGAACTTGAAGATCTTCATGCAAAATAAGAAGTCTGGTGATGATCTTTTCGACCGTTTGAATGTAAATTTGAAATGAAATCACATTTAAATATTTTAAAGTTCACAATTCACAATATATGTTTGCTGTAATTGAGATTCTTTTTCCTAGACTGCAATTCTGAATAAGCACTTGGGTGACTTGATGGATGGCCTCAGCGCCAAGGTATTCCGTACTTACAACGCTTCGCACACTCTTCAAGAGCAATTGGATGAGTTGACTCCTAAGAAGGGAACAGTAGCCGAAAAGGTTTTGGCTTACAATCGTGCAAATCGGGCTGTTGCAATTCTCTGTAACCATCAACGTGCAGCTCCGAAGTCACACGAGAAATCCATGGAGAATCTTGAAGCCAAGATCACGTCGAAGAAGTTGGAATTAAAGGATGCTAAGAAGGAACTCAAGGGAATGAAGAAAGGAACCAAGTGAGTTCCGGCTTAATTTGACAGGATACCGTGTTTTCATATTGGTATTTTATGTGATAACCTGTGTATCAATCCTTCTAGGGACTACGAGAAGAAGGAAAATGCAGTTAAGCGTCTACAAGATGCTCTAGCTAAGATGGAAATGAATAAAACTGACAAAGAAGAGGGGAAGGAAATTGCACTTGGTACTTCCAAGTTGAACTACTTGGACCCTCGAATTACTGTTGCATGGTAAGCAGCTCTTGCCTATGCCCAACATACCGCCTGAGAATGACATTAGTTAATATTCTGTTTTGTTTATATTATAGGTGTAAGAAGTATGATGTCCCAATAGAAAAGGCTTATAACAAGACTCAGCGGTCAAAGTTCCGATGGGCTATTGATATGGCTGACAAGACCTTTCGCTTTGATTGAGGATAATCTCAAGCTTAGATTCAAAAATTGTGTCTCCACCGTGCAAAGTTTTTAAAAAAA
>VNWX01002078.1:0-13076 GCA_009869905.1 Ceratophysella communis | reverse complement strand
AAACTTGGCTCGCCTCTTTACTTTATTGTATCCGGCTGACGCGTGTCCCCTATTTGCATAAAGCACATAGTCTGCCTTTCAGTCAATAACAGTACTCAAACAGCTTTGGTTTAACACTAATAACTTTCATTTAAACATTTACCTTTTTCCATTATAAACCTCAAGCGGGACGGGACGCCTGATATTGTTGGCTTTTGGCTTAGACTAACTTAAAAACAAATTGTGACTAACCTCTCCATCTCGATTAACTTAGCGCTAATAAATATTTTTTACAGTAAATGTAAAAAAATTTAGAATGCTAATTTCGTCGATGGCGTGCTATTTGGAGTCACTGCAGAGATGTTCTTGTTCACCAGGTTGATCAGGGAATAATACCACTCTCCTTCACCCACCATAGCATTTATACTGATGCTCAAATCTCCGCAAAACAAGATGTCAAATCTAACGCCGAAACTCAATTTGCCGTAGTAAATTTGATTAGTCAGGTCAAAAGTCTTAGAGACTAGATGCTCAAACCTGAGATATACGTGTGGGAGCGAGGTGATTTAACTGATTCTCAGTAAATTCGTGATAAGAAGAAATTCGAGATTTTTGAGAGGACCATGAATTAAATTTGATTTAAAGCCAAAGGTGTTCATAAAACCAACATTCTGTAGGTAGTATCTGGAATCTCTATGCTTGCTCTCCAATTACCAACTCAATTGAAATGCCATTTCAGTTCCCGAGCTTTATAATCTCATTTCGATCAAAACATTTTCTTTTTCGAGGAGACCTCATACAGAAGCATAATTCGTTTTAGTTCGATTGACTGCGAAGTAAAACTTTGAACTGGGGGGTGTCAATTAGATTATCTCAAGTGGAGGCCGAAATGCTGGTGCGTTCAACTTTCTCCAATAAATAAACTACAGACAAAACGATTAACTTCCGATGTTACGCTTTCACTTTTATTAAATTTTAGGATGAATCGTTTCAGTTTATTCCGTGGAAAACAGATTTTTTGTTTCTGTCATCGTAAATATGCGCCATACCAATGGAAACTACTGAAAATGGAGATTTCATCTTATTTACGCTGGAAAACACCAAATATTTCATATCTTCGTAATTCATAACTCGTGAAATATTTTTACTGGGGAGTCGAAATTCAATTTAAACTTTTGTATTCCTACGAATATGCAGGATCACATTCTGAGGCGTTTTTAACAAAACTGGTTTATTTTTTGGTTTTATTTGGATAAAACGTGACACGTGTGCCATTACCCGAACTTTCCACTTCTCAGAAAATAATAATGGTCAATAAATACTTGATCCTAGCTTTCGTAAGGGGTTTCGGATTACGTTACATCTGCTAATATAACTAAATTCATAGGTATAGGTTAATTTCGCAAGCAATGCTACTAATTGACGCTGTCTTCAGATGACAGAAGCTTGACATGTCCAGGTCGAAATCGAATTGACAGATTTTGACACATGACATACAATTCCTCTCCATTTTTATGAGCATTACTGAATTAGGTTACGGATTCTCGATTATGTAATCCTACCCAATGTATGTCATGTATCGTCATGCCCACAATTGACGCACACCTTCTCACAAAGTCGGCAAGATTTATGACACACTTTTCCTTCCTATGTATAACTTACTAATACCACACTGTTTTAGTAAAAATTATGGAAGTCAATATAGGAGGCCAGTGAGTGAAGATGCATGGAAAACTCCATCGTAGTTCATTCATTCATTTAGGCAGTCTCCCATCGTCCAAATATTTACTCACGACTCGTGCAACTTTAAATGCCAAAAATAATATTTAAATTTTTTGAGTAAGCAAACTTCCTTGAAACAAAAACCAAGAACTGAGGAGTCACACCGAAACGTTTTTCAGTTAATTCTCATTGCGCTCACTATAGTACCTACCTATATTCTCAAAAATCTAGCACCTTAGCCTCGTCATCGACCTTACACGTAAACTGCTAAGTTGAATTAGTCTACTCAATAAATTTTCGTGGAATCAAATGAATCAATTTGATAATATTTGTTCTTTCTTGAAAAAGATTTCAGTAATTGATAAGATTTCCGACTTTTCCTGGTTTCTCTGAGTTTATAATTAAACGAACAGGTGTTTTCTGTGAATAAAAAAAGCGCACGAGCATATTTAGAAATATTTAATAGAAATAAATTATGCTAACTGATCCGACAGATCATCATCATCATCATAATTTAATTTTATATTGCCTACAAATACGAAACCAAAAGCCGAGATCTGCTTATCGCTAATAGTGTTATAGCAAAGTTTGCTCTAAAGTAAACAAAATTGTCAATGCAAATGTGACGCGTAATCGAAATAATCACACGAATAAATCAGCGAGGGTGTGAGGAAAATAAAATGATCGACTGTCAGAAACCACTTAAACAGCAGTTTATCCAGTTCATGGCTGCAGTCAAGAAATTTTCCTTGTGGGGTTAGAAATAAAAGACACCTAAGCATTTATTATTTTGTAATTTCCTATACTGAATAAACTATTGTATGAACTGCGTGCTATGAGTTCTATCAATCATCATCTCTCACTTCAGGTTTCAATGAATAAGCTCTTTAACCCAACCACCCACCCGTATCGAGATGACACATTAGTGGGTCAGAGATCATCAGCTTTTGATGCATAGTAGAAAAAGCTTTCTGTTCCCCCTCCTATCCTGGTTAGCTTCCCTCATGCAAAAAGTCAGAGGTGAAAACGGTAATGTAATCGGAAAGTGACAAGAATTGTGTCCCCCTGTCATTTAATACTAATGGGTAACTCGACGTTTCACCTAGGATTGGCAACGACGACTAGGAAAATTGACCATGTGGCACGGCATCAGAGGTTTGACCTTTAGTAGCTCGATTAGTTGGAAATTGTTGGTAGCGTTTAAATACAACTGGTTTGCAGGCGTCAAAACTTGTGTAACTAGCGCATTGAGATTATGTACAATCATGTAATCGTTAAGAACTACATACATACTGCATGTTGAGTTGATTTTCGAATCATCGGAATAATTTTAATCAGCACAAAACACCCAGAGTGACAACTGGTGAGGTGACACGATGATACCTACCTAAGATGTGCAGACTCTCTGCTATAAGGGCGGAATAAAGTATTCCGCACATACCTCACGAAACTCTCTAAGATGCTGAAATAATGATGGAAGAAATGCTGAACCAGATCGAACTCTATCCATCAGCATAGTAAGGGAATATCAGATATTATGCTAGTGATGCAAATAAGTCATATTATGTGACACCACTGGACAATTGTTAAGGAATGGAGGCGGTATGCTACGGTAATTATATGGATCTTCGCAGTTATTTTATTTCGAAAGATGATTTACTGGCTATCGGTTATCAATTTCTTAAAGCTCCAGCTTGAATTATTGATACCTACCTAAGATGTGCAGACTCTCTGCTATAAGGACTGAATAAAGTACTCATCCTCACGAAACTGAAACTCTCTAAGATCGAACTCTATCCATTAGCATAGTATGGAAATATCAGGTATTATGCTAGAGATGCAAATAAATCATATAATGTGACACCACTGGACAATTGTTAAGGAATGGAGGCGGTATGCTACGGTAATTATGTGGATCTTCGCAGTTATTTTATTTCGAAAGATGCTTTACTGGCTATCGGTTATCAATTTCATAAAGCTCTAGAATTCATAAAGCTCTTGAATTACTTTACAAGATTGCAAATTGGAGGTAGGTACCTATAGGAAATAGGTATCTACTCCTAGGATGTGCCAGGGAGTAAATCCGATACATATCTATATCTTTTGAGTGTGCTAGGGCGTGCAATCAGCTTTGAAAATTAGGCTAATTTATGCCTTCGGATTCACACGTGGAATATAAAAATCAGCAGGCCTACTACCTGCAATTACTGTTCAAGAATCATATTACTTCCAGATGTAATTTAAATCTTATGAATTATTATTTGGTTTCGTTTTATGCGAAATTTTACATATTTAGATCAGAACTAGCGAAGTGAGTTTATGAATGTAAATACGAATTATCTAATTGAAATCATAAGACAGCAGTCGGTTTCATTTTTCTGGTCAGCAATATTCAGCTATCAGATATAATCAGTTTAGAATAAATTCTTCGAATTGTATATGTGAATTCGTGGCTTAACCTGAACCCGCAGCCACAGATTGGATACCGTTTCGAGTATCGCGATAACGACTGTTCAAAAATCGTATGTACCTATGTATGCATATTTTTATCGAATTGACAAAAACCGACGGCATAGTATTACATAGCATTTCATTCTGTTGAACTCACCTTGGTTACTTTCGTGGCAGACATGACGCTTTGCTGCTTGACGGGTGAGTAGAATTCTTGATACTGTAAGGCACTGTCAATTTCGTACTGGGACCAATGCGGTGTCTAGGTAGTCCATGACTTCATGCACGACTCCTTCATCCACTTCTGGTAATGTGAACAGGGACAAGTCCTGTGTACCAAATAGCCAGAAAAAAAGTTAAACATTTGTCAGTCATTTCCGATTTGCATATCCACTTTCTTTCTCATTCATAAATGAAAAATCTTAAGCAGCAGCGTAAGCTAACCGCTTCATTCATAAAGAACGCCTGTGAATCTTAAGGTATGAATTAGGTAATAGACAGAAACACCAAGTTTCCTTATACACCTCCTTTCATTCATTCAAGCTCCGTTGAACAAACAGGACATTAGTGTTCTTTTCGCTGCTCTGCACACATTTACGTTTCTTAAAAAGTTCTAAATGCAGCATGACTCTCCTGGCAGGACTTGCCGTACGACCATTAATTCTTACAAGCTTACAATTACAACTGATCAGCCTGGTGCATCGTGAAACTGACTTTCTATCTCTGGCCTGGAATATGGACTAATGAATGGATGCAAGGATAGGGCAAAAACATGAATGAGTTGACTACTGTACAGCTTCAAGAAGGAAGAGCTTTTTTTCAATTTTCAACCCTTTCGCTCTTCGCCTGTCGTTCTATTTTTCTAAGATTTCTGGCTTGGGGCTTCGGCTTTTTTAAACGCTAAAAGATACATAAGCTCTTATTGTGTAAAAGCTTATATTCCAGGGAATCGACGCTCGTTATTAAATACATGTGCCTTAAACCAGGCGCTGGAAAAATACGTATCGCGTCTGGCGTTCCTGGATTGCATTGGCCAACCCGGGTAACCAGCTAGGGGTAACCAGCTACATGTGCTTTCCCGATGTTAACGCTGAGATTATTCCAGGGAATCGACGCTCGTTATTACATGTGCATTAAATCAGGCGCTGGAGAAATACGTATCGCGTCTGGTGTTTTACCCAGGCCAACCCGGGTAGCCTGCAGCTAGCTTACATGATCTGCTACATGTGCTTTCCCGATGTTAACGCCGAGACATCAAAAACGCATAAACAGATGCGACGTGATACTTGATCCGAATGATTCATACATGTAAACGATCGAAATTATCAAGTAAACAGTCTTCGTTCAAGGCGATTTTTAAGTAATTGAAGTACCAACTTACATTTGAATCTTCTTGTTTCCAGAATTATTAGCTATGCCAGAAAAAAATCGATTTGTTTAGGAATGAAACCTTGGAACAATAACCAAAGCGATGACAACTCCACTGATTATTCGTCTCCCCAATGATTCAAAACCAACTCTGAATTCCGAATTCAAATCCAAATGGTAAACCTCGTCCAGCAGTAGTATAATGAACACACCGTTCACATAACATGTCACACGCGATGCAAAGCCCAACAGTGGAACACCGAGCTCTATAATTTAAGTCCGTCGGTACAACTGTTCAGCACCGATGCCACGAACAAAACGACTCCTCACAAGACCCGTTGTTGTCTGGAGACAGACTCAAGCCTTGGGACAAAAATAGGTAGTTTCGAACTACTAGACAGCCCCGAAATTAGACAAAATTAGTTTACGAACAAGTTGCTCGCTTGTCCGTCCGTAACAGTAAACACAAATGCTAGTAATTTGCGGAAGGCCTATGTAAAACTTAAGACGTAGATTTGGAAAAGTTCTATGGAGTTTTGTCCAGCGTGATTTATTTAGATTCCTTTCTCCGTGAGTTCCAGATCCGAAGTAAAGTAACCCTATCATGAGTGCGTCCAGAAGAGACCAGCAGCCAGAGCCATTCAACATCCAACAGGTCCTTTTTTTAGGATGATGAGTGAAGTGTGTATATGGATCAATGAAACCCAGGGAGACCCTCGGCTAATGTAATCCTCTTCCTTGGGGTAAGCGATTGTTATGGGGGTAGTAGTCGAGCTTTGAGCTGAAGCTACAGCAGCAGCGATTGAACCCCTCAAGATTTTACACACCGAAGAAGACGGAGAGAGCCTTGAAGCTCTTGGAAGTCTTCTTCTCATCCCCATTCTCAGTGTCTCAAGAAAGCCACAGATTTTGGAAAGAAAAAGACTCCCGATTTCGATGTGCATTACATATAATTGTTGAGATAAAGAGAAGATAATCTCCAGATTGTCCGACGAAGGGATATGCCCAGAAACAGAATACACCGAGGGTGGGGGATGGGGACGAAACATTGCATGTAGGTAACAGTAAAAACCTTGAAATCCGTAATGACTTTGGAGTTATCTAGCCAAGATTATATACTATTTTTCTAACGTCCAACAATGCCCTTCGATGCTCAATTTTTAACTGTATCACTTATGGGACACATGAAAATTTCAACGCAATAAATACTGATATTTTTTCAAATATTAAATCCAGGGAGTAGGAAGCAGTCATTTTGGTGAAATACAATATCTTGATATTTTTCTGTCGTTTAGAAATAATTTGTTACTTCAATTTGCTTTAATACAAGGTCTACTGTTATTTCAAAAAATATGAAATAACAAGTTGCAAAATAATTATACAGATTGAACTTTAATTCGAATCATTTCTTGTAATGGGTCTGTACATGAAAAGCGGCGGGTAATGAAAGGTTAACAATTTTAACATTGTCCACAAAAGGTACAATCCTCGGAAATTATTCCCACATGGCCATGTAGCGTTTAGCGTTGTAACCTTTAATAGATTTGCCCTTCTACGATGGATTTATTAATTTTGTAAATACATTAATCTCAAATAACATGTTCTGTAGGTAGAGCGATAAGTTGTAAAATGTGTCGCCACTTATATCAATAAATAGGTAAAATATTTAAAAGCATATGCCTACTTTGGTTTACACAGGAGTGCCAGAACTTTCTAGATCGAACTGATTGGAATTATCGCTACAAGGACAAGGAACGTGTATTGCGTTAAGAGCGCATTTAAATAATTATCTCAACCGAGCCTTTTTTGATGCCACGGGTTTTAAAAAACACGGATTTCCTACTTTCATAGCAAAGTGTATTTATTGATAATTCATTTACCTGGTTTCAAGCTTGAGTGAAAATAGAATATTTAGTAGGCAAGTCAAGGTTTAGCTCCAGAGTTTAATGACAGCACACGGACAGGAGCTTGAGGTTGAGCTCGAATCAAAATCGTATTATTCGTAAAACGCCATGCCAGCAACAGTAGGTACCTATATTTATAATGCAAAATCTGAGAATCCTATACGTATCTGACCTTCAACTTAACACCAAAATGCATCAGAGGTTCTTGGCTCATCTTCAGATGTGCTTTAAAACTCCCAATAATTTTGCGAATGCACAGCACATGAAGTTTTGCAATTGAGCTCTCATGCTCTTTTAGCAAATCTCAAATGATCTAGAAACTTACATAAGCAATCGCGTTGGGAAGAAGAGAACGAAAATGACATACACAAATGTTTAGATCTGATATAACCTACCTATTTAAAAATACTTCAAGGTTACGTCGTAAGTGGGCTTCGAGGAAAGAAAAATGTGTTAAGAAATTGCTTGCTTGTAGGTAAAAACTGATTAGTTTTGCGAAATAAGGCCCAGCAGGAGTAAGAAAAATCCCGAATCGTAAATCGTAAGCGTACTGGTTTGTTTGAATTTAGAGTTCAACTCGGCTAAGGTATGACTAAATATTTATTAGATAATGTCCAGCATGTTACACGGAATCGTCTTAACGTGCCGATCTGTATAGCTAGGACGAACTGGGCCGCTTTTTTGCACTCTGCGACCTACTCAAATATGAGTTCGCGAATTCGTGAATCAGGAATAATGCTTCCAATCAAAAACTATACTTGGAAGCATATTTATGTTCCCGAATTACATGGTTATGGTATGTTTCCAAGGTCGAAAAGTAATGCGTACGAAACGACAATTTTTAAAGAACCCATTGAGGCTCCAGTCTTTGTCCTAAGCCTAATTACAGGTTCGAAGGGACCAAAGCTACTTCGACTGCAGCCTTGACTTTGCCTTCAACGCTTAAACCACAAATATCTATTACGTCTTAAGTCATCGTTGTTGTCAAGGTGTACACTATGTACCTGCAAAAGCGTAATAACTACAGGACAGGTAAGATCCAGGTAAGACGGGAGCTTATTATAGGCTGATGGACGCCGTTGATAAGCAGCAGGCAGTCCATGTTGAACCACGCTCATCATGTGGGGTTGCCTATGTACGACTCTGTTTACTGGTTGCGTCTCCATTCATTCACACAGAAGACAAAAAAAAACAAGAATAACAATGCCATTAGGCAAGAACGTCTCCATTTCAATCATCATCATCATCATCAACAATCTCCTGGGCCAAGCCAGGACTCCACGGGTAATAGCAGCTTACAAATTTGACATTTCACACCTTAACAATGAGGCCGGCCTGGGGCGGGTTATCTATCGATCAAGCGCAGCCAACGGCCGCAAAATTTTCCGGAGTACAAAAATAATGGCATCAAGCAATGCTGTTGCATGAAAAAGTCAGATCAAGCACGATTTAAAAAATCATTTTCATACAAATCAGAGTCCAAATAGAAAAAAGCTCGTCGGACCTAAAACAGAAGATGCTTTTTTGCAATTAATGGGTCATCTACTAGATACTAGCTTTTGAAAGCTATAATTTGTAGAAAATTTATAAATCCGAGCCGAGTCTTAAACGCCATTAATTCCTAATTTATGTCAAAATAAATCCAAATGAATTCCCAAATAAACATTGCCGTCTCGTGTGACAGTGAGAAAGTTTGAATTTGAACTCAAGTCAAGTGCATAGCCTGTAGCCACAAAAGGGTTGAAAAGAAGTAAGTCGGAAACGGAAATGGAGTCAAGAGGGAGAAAAAAGATGCAGTCCTCTTTATAGTAAAAAATACCTAATCTGAATTTTCATTCATTCTTCTAGCACGGCAGCATCCTGCCTCTCGTCTTCTATTTAAACGGATTAACTTGAACAATAAAAAAACTAACCTGTTTCAAGAAGTTGAACTGGTCCATCAAATATACACAAATATAAATATAGCAACAGGTAGGCCTCTTTATCTTTATGAAGGCCGTTTGTATTGAGTTGCATTGCATGATCTCCAACAGATTGAAACCTGAACTGCAGTGGGTACCTTAACCTATAAATGTGCCTGGCTACACAGAATGCTTTAAGTGTGGGAACTACTGGACAAACAGAGGTCATTTTCTCGAACTAAATTGCTGTGCACCTGTCCGCCCACTCGGTAGTTCTATGTCATGTGGGTATCCAATTTCTGGCTAATCGAAAATCCACAGCAAAACAGCATTGACGGCAATTTCTAGTAAGCGAAATATATTTGCTACAGCCTAGTTTGCAAAATAATTTGTTCAAGTCCCCGATTCAGCACCCTGACAAATGTTAAATTTGCTGAAGCTTTTCAAACTGTCCGTTCACTCATCCGAGACGAAATTGACCATTGCCTAGAACCGAGCGTTCGTGACTAGAATTTTAAAACTAAATTATCTGCTTGTTTTGCCAAAAAAACTGGAGTATGTCATCGTGCTTCGTAAGAATAAATATAGATCGGCCGGGTACATGGCGCTGTGACAATCGTTCCCATAATGTTATTAAAATTAGAGCTATCAGGTATTCTGGGACACTCATCCATCGTGGGAACTTTTTCAAGAAGGTCTCCATTTAGATTCCCTGAGACAGGTGCCTGGTTTAATGCTATNGTGGGAACTTTTTCAAGAAGGTCTCCATTTAGATTCCCTGAGACAGGTGCCTTGTTTAATGCTATGTGTGCTCACACCCGCCCATTATGTTCCTCATGTGTTCCTTATAGCAGTGAGTCATGGATAAGATGAAGGCTACTGCAGATGCCCGGACTAAAGATGCTATGATTTATATTGTAGATATATTCTATTCTAAACACATAATATATCTTGCATAGCAACAGCAGATATTGTTAACGAATATGCCGTCATACAGACATTGTCTAGCTATGCCTTCGTTTCGTTCAAAGAAGCGTCTCACAGGGTTCAACGTTCAACAGCAGCAGGGACGCATAGGGCATTGCCAGACTTTCTAGGTTGGGTACTTGAGTCACAACAGCTGGCAAGCACAGAAGACGTTCTTCGGTTTCTCTCCCGTTTTTTTTATACTTTTTTTTCTAAACAAAGACAGTTACCTACTTGAGATGAAATACAAGTTCAACAGTGGAGGTGGAAGACCTTCAGGTTAGGGTTTCGCATTGTACGTTACGTTTTACGTTACGTACCAAGCTGAATAGTATGAAATGCATAAAATAAGCCGTCAAAGAGATCCAGGGCTTGAACGAATCATTTTATATATGGACGCAGAAAGCGAAAACAATATTGTGCACAAATTCGCTAAATTGCAGTGGTTCTTACGAAAAAAAGATAAGGTGTAAAATGCCACGAAATTTAAAAAGCAATGCTTTAAGAATTTTGAATTTGATGGTTACGTAAATAGATCGGAATCAGTCAATCGAAACTTTATGGCGTGTTGTTGCATTGGCCATAGTTTGGTCCATAAAGAAGTCGCCCACAGTTTGGATGTTAACCAAGTCCAGTAGCTCAAAGCTAAGTCAACGCCAGTAAACCTGATCCTCCAGATTTTTTTTTCTACCACAATCCTGGTCGGTCACACAACCAGAAGCCAAACACATACGGTCTTTGTTGTTGTGACTGTGTATTAAACAGGGATTTTCTTCCCCTGGTTTCATCTGGGTAGCCCAATTTAAAATTTGAGGGTCAAGTCATGGAATATGGCTGGAATGACTGCACCCACATAAGATTCAACCACCATGCACCACAGAAATATGTCTCACGTCGTTTCAGCATAGACAAATACGCCTGGACCAGTTTGATTTAATTAGTGTCATATCTAGAGCTTAAGAAAAATATAGCTTAAGTATTTTTTTTTAAATTTACGTGCAGTACGAAAAATCGGCTAATGGCATCACGTGTTTGCATAAACTTGAGCGTGATTATTGCCTGGGACGGGGCAAACTGATCCAGCCAGAATTGTCGTTAAATCTATTCACAATTAGGCCTTCATTTACTTGTCGTTGACTTCCATACATTCGAGATGTTTAAGACAAGACCCGGAGCCCTAACTTGAGCATTGTTTCTCCCTAACCACCCCGTTTCCTTATAACATTCCCACGATCTGGGCCGTGGTCTTGGTCTCGTCCAAGGGATACTTCAAGATGTAATAAGAGCATAAAAAACTTGATGGGAAAAAGCTACTGGAAGTAACATTATCCACTCTCCATGACAAATACCCAATAATTAATCTCTATACACAAGACACAGTACTGAGCTCAGGTGCATACACGCAGGTTGTTCTAATTTAACCGAGTCAATTTCTTGGCTTGCCTTAGCGTTATAATGTGAGGACAAAAACCAGACTCTGTGAATGAGAAACTCGATAGTCGATTATCTCCTTACACTACCTATATTTTTCAACAAAGAAAATGGATTCCATGTACCTTTGTTTTCCTATTATTACACAATCACGAGGCGAGTCGTTTAATCATTGTGACTCTGCTGGATTCGGACCCTTTGAAACAGAAACGTAATTGGCGTTCATGGTTCACACTTGAGCTTTAAAGTCTCCGCAGCGCAAGATTCACAGGGTTCCAGTTTCGAACGTTCAAAATAATGCGTTAGCACTAGTCAAGAAACCATAGCGCTTTGTACAAAAATTGATGCGTTCGTATTTTTGAAAATAGCGACCGTTATGGCCGAGGATCCAAACAAATCTGCTTACAGTTTGTAAACAGATCAAGATTAGCCAGCCTGTCTGTTCTGTACGGCCTGAAATGTAACCTGCAACCTGCAACCTGTTTGAAATAAAAACCGTCTAGAATTTCATTACAATAATATACCTAGGCATATCTATCTACCTCTCGGGAACTGAGCAGTTAAAGTAGTGCTAAGTACGGTGTAAGTAGAGTTTGTAAATACCAAGTAAATACCGTGTATACGGAATATAAACCGGCTGAACATAAAAGCCGGCATGCATGGCAACAATATCCCAATCCCAACCACCGGCCAAGACTACCACCCTACCCTATGCCAATAGAAAACCGGAACCTAGGCTTACAAACTGAAGAAAAGTCTCTGAATCTTGAGCGGAATGAAAGCCTAAAGGGATCCTTCACTCCATTCATGCTTAATTTTCATTCTTAAAAGTGCTCAAGGAACCTTATTTCCGATCCCATCCTACGTCTCTCGTATTCAATAAGAAACTCGAGCTTACCTGCTAAACGAGACTAGGCTTACAGGTAAGCTAAGGTACTTGCATTGCGGAGCTGCATTCTTATATGGTCACGTTACGATTTACGATTACAAATGGAAAGTACGCTTCAACGAAACTATGAAAATGGCGGAGTAGGCAAACCTAGGAAAGTGAAGTGTATCAAGTAGAAAAACTTACAAAGTTTCGAAGGGCCCAACCATGAACATAGGCATATTGAGATCAGCCAAGTCCCTGGCTTGGACTTGAACCAACGTAACAATTGTGAAGAAGTGGTGTGTTTTTCAAGATCACGAAGCCACAGATAAAAGTTTCACAACTCTCTGTGAAGTCCCTTTTACCCAATTCGGTATTTAGACTTTAGACCGGCTGCCCAAGACAAACAAAAAGCGTTTTTCTTTTCTACCAAAAACTGACACCCGCACCACACACTTGCGAAACCTTTCAGCGAGGTCCAAG
>VNWX01002077.1:0-13078 GCA_009869905.1 Ceratophysella communis | reverse complement strand
CTTTTCTCATGGGTGTCTGTGGCAGACACCCGTGTTGAGAGACGGGAGTGTGAGTGTGAGGGGAGAAGCTGTGCTCGCGCTGCTGCTGCTGCTGCAGCGCTGCTCGTACTCGCACCTTTACTTTTGCTTGGCCCGTCCCACCGTTCTCACTCCAAAAGGCTCCCAGTCTATGCGGGACCGATACCGATGGGATATTTCCAGCTAGGTATATAACATTTGACATTGATTAGGTAGGTTTAAGAAATTCAAGTTAGGTTTACTTTAAATGCTATACTACCTCTAACAAAATAATAAAACGATGCTTAAAAACATACCGCGAAACCCCCTCTGCTGCCAAGGGGGGTGAATCAAGAACGTATCGAAAGGGGGTCGGCACCTGGGGTCAGGCGTCGCCTGCCCCAGGTCCCGTAAAATTAAGGTCAAGGGGGTCGACACCTGGTACCACCTACTGGAGTTGTGTGCTAAATCCATATTTGTATTGGATATTGTAATGAAATAATTGTATTTTTAATCAATCCTTTGATTGTAATTTCTGGCCTTAAAAAAATTATGGAAAAATTCTGATTTTTTGGGTTCTTTGAACCCAAAAGGGGGTCGGCACCTGGGGGCAGGCGTCGCCTGCCATAGGTCCCGTAAAGTCGGCGTCAAGGGGGGCGACGCTTGGTACCACCTAATGGGGTTTCGTGGTATGCTTAAAAAGCATAAAAAATACTGACGAGGTCAGAGGTAATATATGTAGCCCTATTTTAAAAGTTCAAAATAAATAACTACACACTTTAAGACTTACGAAATAACACACGCGCGATTTTCCACAATTTGTACCCGTGCGTGCCGTGACTTTTTTCCTCGATTTCCCAGTTCTAATTCCAACGGCGGCCTTCAACAGCTAAATCAACTTCAAACCAGATAAATTTTTTCGAAGGAAAATCAGTTTATATCGTTTTGTCGAATTGAGTTTCAAGTTTCTAGTTTTGACTGAATACTGCTGACTGCAACTGCAGAATTGCAGCGAAGTTTGCTCCCGTTCCGAAAATTGAGATAACTAATGAAATGAAATGAGAATGAATGTAAATGTGAAGTGTAAGCAAACTGCTACTATGTATGTGAGTCCAAGTCCAAGTCAAGTGTGTCTGTCAAGTCCAACCAAGTAAACGAATTCCGTCCGTATCCGCTGATCCTGAAATCCTGAATCCCTTTTGTTTGTAGGTAAATGAAAACAAGAGGCATAAATCCTTTTCCGAAGCTGCTCGACAACTTGATATGAATGATAAGAAATATTATGCAATCAATGAAACGACGCGTTTTGGTTGTGAGAAAATCTCCGTCTTGTACAGTGTACAGTTGAGTATGTAATAGGTACTACAAAGAACAAAGCATTTCATACATAACAAATCATATGATACGATTCGTACATCAACTATAAAATTAAGCGCCTGCAACCGGACTTAAGATTGTGTCACCTGCGATTGACAGCAGACATGCACTAGGAAGGAAGGAAGGGCAACTACGCATTTAGACAAATAAATCTAGAGCAAGAAAATCCACGCTTTAAGAGATTCACCATTCACCACATGTTCTTTTAGGCTTTCTCTATTATTTTACATGTTTGATTTTTTCCTGGCTGCCCGGGAATAAAATAATCGTTAAATTGCTGCTATGTCCAAACTTCAAATTAACTGAAAGCATTTGTTGAAAGGGATATCTTTAATAATGCATGGGAGTAGTACGTGTGATTGGGTTGATTAAAAATTAAATAACGCAGGTTTTGAATTCGAATTGACAAACAAACATACAGACGCCAGTCTAACGCATAACATTCGAAAAGTATGTAATAGTTTGCCAGACCCCCACCCCACTTCACCCACTAGATAGTCCGTGTTTTTGTGTTTGGAGTTCGGAAAGATTGAGATTTTGAGTTTTGGTTTTTGGTTTTTCAGTTATAAACTCGGAGAACGTCCGTACAGTGTGCTATTAAATGCTTTTGCAGGCCTTTGGTACGTTGTGAGAAAAGGATCCTTTATACCACATTCTAAAGCACGTTTACGCATAAGTATTGATGTAAAAATATAAGACAAGCTTTAGCCGAACTAAGCATCCTGTGCCGTCCACCACCGAAAAATGCAGAGTGGGAGGTTGGGAGGAGGGAGCGAAGGACGCGTCGGATTTGAACCTCGCCGTGAATTTCAGATTTGAGTGGAGAGAGCGGGGCAACGCCGAGGTCACACAGACAGACAGCACTTCTCATTTTTTTGTTCCGTTGATTACTTCTCAATTAGTAAACAGCAGTTAGTATTTAATTGACGGCAGAATGCACGAGCATGAGGGTCACGACGATTCGGGTCTGGGAATCCTTAGCATTCTTGGGGAGGGCAATGGCGGTGTCCTTCTAAACATGACCGAGAGTTATGTGGAAAGTGGACAGACCACTCCGGGAAGTCGTTATGAAAAGTCACTGGGGCTGCTCACTACCCGCTTCGTCACTCTTCTACAAAAAGCCAAGGATGGGGTTCTTGATTTGAAGGAGGTCAGTCAGTTATTTAAAATGGTTTCCTATTGTGTTTTATGTTGTATGTTCAAATGTTCTGCTGTAACTGTCAACTGTAGCTTTCCCGCTATGTAACATCAAATATGGCGGAAATTTTAGTTCAAAGTTTAAGGGGCCATCTTTAAAGTTTGAATTATCTTGACCCCGCCGCCATTTTCGTCTATTATTTTAGTAATTAATTTAGCATTTAGCGAAGTGTAATCTTAAAAATCGTATGTCATATGTTGTACGTTCAACGTTGTATTACGTCTGTCTATATGACAAATGGGTAAAAGTATTGTAATTACTGATTTGAGTTGTCAATGTGTTATATGTTATAGGCTGCTGATACTCTGGCCGTGCGACAAAAACGACGAATTTATGACATTACTAATGTACTAGAAGGAATTGGTACTAATTGAGAAGAAAACAAAAAACGCAATTCAATGGAAGTATGTAATTTTCAATATTTGACGTTAAGCAATTCTTGGTACAGATTTTTCTGAACTCTAAATTATCTGATTTTCGTTTTGCTCATTCATAGAGGTGCAAGTCCAGGTACAAATACGGAAGAGTTCGTTGCAAAAGTGGAGCGGTTGAAAGATGAAGTACGGAGACTTGATGTTATTGAAAAGGATATGGATAGACATCGCCAGGTATTACGAGACAAACTGTGTTATTTCGTCAATAGTCCCAGCAGTGCTATTGAAGTCTTTTAAGCTCTAATTTTAATACTTGACCGGGTTTTTGCAGTGGTTGGAACAAAGTTTAAAGAATGTAACCGAAGAACCCGCTAACTTGAAATATGCCTACGTTAGACAAGAAGATATGGTTAATTCTTTTCCGGATAATACAATTCTGACAGTTAAGATTCCAAAAGATGTTCAGATGGAGCTGCCTCCTGGTGAAACGGTAAGCGATTTAAATCATTCAAGTTAGAACCGTAATTGTAAAGAATCAGCTAACGTGTTTATTTTCATAGCTGGGAGACGTTTCAAAGTACAGAATTCGCTTCAAAGCAACAAAGGAGTCCCATCTACTCCTATCTTGTAAATCCAGAATTAGAACCACCAGGCGTTATTGTAGACTTTCCGGAAAACTACAAAGCATGGCTCGAAGAAAAGAAACGAAGCTTAGAAGCCACCAGTGAATCTGCAGGACAAGAGG
Source organism: Ceratophysella communis (assembly GCA_009869905.1). Classification (NCBI taxonomy): domain Eukaryota; kingdom Metazoa; phylum Arthropoda; class Collembola; order Poduromorpha; family Hypogastruridae; genus Ceratophysella; species Ceratophysella communis. Next base: position 9,387 of record VNWX01002077.1, on the reverse strand, counting down.
AAGTGGAAGCAGAGCCTGAGGATGCTGCTGGCAAATCACCGGCTTCTTCTGGAATTTCAACAAGATCAACTCGATCACGAAGTGGGCTTTCACCAAGAGGAGCTGGAGAATCATCTGCATCTGGCTCTCCCAAAAAAGGCAAGGAGGCTGAAACTCCTCTGTCTCCAACCACAGGCGGAAGTATCATCTCAACTAAGGCGTCAGGCAGCCAAGAGACAAGCTGAGGAAACTGAGAAAGTGGAAACCAAATCAAAGAAATTCAAGCAACAGGAACCTCAACCAAGAATTATTGATCCTGAGGAAGAGGCTCATGCAGATCTGCTCACCATTGTTCATGAATCTGATCTGACCAGTGTAGTTTCTGAAGTGGAAACACAAGGCTCCGTTCTACCTCCGACTCAGCTCTTTGACTTTGGTCTTGATGACGAAGAAGATGACGTTGCTGCTGAGCTTCCGGACGGATTTTGTTCTACTTCCAGTAAGTTTATATTATTGTAGCTAGTTTGAATTGTGTGAAATGTGACAGATTGCAAAAATGCTTAACTTTTATTTTCTATTTTCAGTGGTTGGCCCAATTCTCCGTCTCAGTCCACCACCAACCGAGCAAGACTATCGATTCACATTAGCAAAGCACGAAGGTTTGTTGGATTTATATGATATGCGTAAACCTTCAACCTCGACAACTTCAATGTCAAGCATTGTTGTATCCAATTAACATTAAAATGGAACTCCAGCTGATCAGTGATACGGATAATTCGTTATTGGTACAGTCTCCTGTATCATTTTCAGATAAGCATTTCAGTTTTATTCAGTCTTAGCTTTCTTATAAACTGTATTTATTTTAGTGCCTACTGTAACTCCATAATTTAGGCTTATTCCATAATATATTCCAATTCGAATTAAAAGATGTAACATTAAAATATGAAATTATTCAGTTGAAGTATGTACAATTTGTAATGCAGGAATTTTTTATATTTACTATTTTAGCTTTGGAAATTGGTAGATGAGTTTGCATTTATTAGGTGGCATACATACGTTTAAGAAATTCATGCAAATAAATCATGTAAAATTGGAGGCAATATTTAGCCTATGCTAGAACGTCAAAAGTCAAGGTTTTTGGAATAAATTGTTTAAGATTAATTACCTATAATTTCAGCTCGTCTGCTCTTGATTGTTTTATTCTTGCGTTTGAGTGAATTACTAGTTCTAGGGGAAATGCACTGATGTTTTTCTTGCGTGTTTTCTCACCTCGTCTGGCTCAAGTGGGCCAGGAATGCAGGCGTGTCGTCATTTATGTGCTCAATTAACCTGAATTGAAAATTGTTGGAGTCATAAATCTTAACCTGAATTGAAAATTGTTGGAGTCATAAATCTGTCAATGTTGACAAACGAAGCCAACTGACGTCAAAGACGAAAACACGCAAAGCTCAGCATGTGTAATTTTGAGGCAGGTGACCACAAATTATAAAATTATCGTCTGTAAAATTCATAGCTTTGTTCGTATCATCTTGACCGAATTAAAATGAGTTAATAAAGCCGAAACTGGGAACTGGGTAAAATTTCTACAAAGAATGATTAAAAATATACGGCCGTATTATTATTCTCAAAATCAGTTTTAATTCCCCTCAACTCTCAAATTCCAAAACTTGGCAAGATATTTCTTTCATCCTTGAACCTTACACAAAAAAAACACTTAAAGTATAAGAATAAAAATACTGGAATTTGACTACTGCTATTGCAAAATATACTGATGTAAATAGTAATTAGGGCGGCGCAACAACAATAATAATTATTTTACTAGAAATAATATCTTTCAGTATGTTAGCAATAAGTTACTACACAGAGAGAACAGGAATTGGGTTTAAAAAATTGGTTCTAATATTTATTATTACTTTCGTAGACTGGATTGTGCCATGCTCTCAAAAAAAAAACAGCATTAAATATTAACGGTATTTTGCAACAATTATTAGGTAACACTTTTTCTTTACCACCAGTGTCCATAACCACATAATATTTTGTAACAATTCATAGAACCTCACTCATTCAGTACTTCTTAAATTAGCAAAATTCAGTTCATTTTTTAGTATTTTTCACTGTGTTGGTTGTAAAAGGCGACTGAAGCTCCATAGTAGTCTAATTCCCCATTATAATATTGCATTAAGTTAGGCCAATTCAAAGGAGAAATTCCAATGAAAATGCGAGCGTTAGGATAAATATTTAACATGTAATGTAATGGGTATTTCGAACTTCAAATAAACTCGTATTTCTCAACGCTTTATTAAAATTCGTATTAGGTAATTGATTACATGGAGATTTTAAGAACTCGTTAACGCTTTACTTGTCTTGATTGACAATGATAGTTTTTTTCCCCGAAGTTCTCATTGTTGTATCGAAATCGAAGCTTAAACGCTCACGGTTGTAGAATAATGATTTTACATGCAAAATATTATTTATATTACGCGGAATTAATTTGGAAAAGTTATTTTTCTTATCTTAATTTTTAGACAGGGGTCTCTTTCTATCTTCTCTAAAAATCCTTGTTGAAAATGCTGGATGGAGAGACAATAGATTTTGAAATGATTTTTTTTGTTTGGTTGGATTCAAGGATGAGCTAATATTCTTCCAAGTCCTCTACTTCACCATTTGGTGGAGGAACTTCACCATCCTCGGGAGCCGCAAATCCATCCTGTGACGAAAAAATTAGTTATTAGGAATATGCTCTAAAATATTGGCTATGAAAAGAAGCAAACATAAAAGTTCAACCTAACTCCTATGCTAATGTACTTACACCTACCTCCGTGGCATACAGGATATCAAGAACTCTTTGCAATGCAAGCTTCGTCTCCTCGGTCTCCGATTCTTGTTCCTGACAAAAGACCTCAATGTCACGAAGCTTACCAAAGTAAAAATCACGTTCCTTCTCGAGTCCTTCGACGCTGAGCTTGGATTCAGTCAACTATAATATACGAATTCTCCGACATTAGAATATCCAGAAAAATAATATGACCTCAAACAATCAGGGCTCTCATGGGCCTTACTTCCACAGTAATCCAGTTGAAATGACAGCCATAAAAACGAGTAAAAATAATAAAAGTATTTTTACCTGAGCCAAAAGTTCATCCGTTTGATTGGAAGCAATAACTGCTGTTCGATTGAAACTGTTGTTGGTAGAAGCCCGAGCAGATGTTTGCTGAGGTCGAGTCATTCCAACGCCGGTATTGGCATTCGTGCTTCGCCCAGAAGAGAGAGCTATAGAAGTATAATTTACATTAATACTGTACTTGTTGAAGCCTTATTCGAAGGAACAACAATGTAAACAGAATTTAAATTCTTAATTGTAAACTTCTTACAACCATTGTGACCAGCTTGAGTCGAAGGTCGAGTTGCCGGCCGTGTTGTGGCGGCAATTTGAGAAGGAGCAACTTTGTGCATGGGCTTTCCAGCAACCGGTGCACCGCCAAGCGGAACGCCACCTCGAGCTTCAAGTGCATCATATTCATCTCCTTTGAAGTTGGCGTCGAAGAATTTCTTGAACCACTGAACAAACTCAAAGTTATCCTGAAAACGACCCTTGACTAATTTGTCCACAGCGATAATCTGCCAATCGAAAAATACAAATGCGAATGTGGCAAAGCTTACAAGTATCAAAGTTTAATTATCACAGTTTAATGCAATTCGCAAGTACATTCCGCATACATACCTTCTCAACTTCCATCCGTTTGAAACCAGCTTGTAAAATCTTGAAGTTCTGAATGTACTCATGCTCGAGTTTGGTATTAAACTTGACTTTCTTCAGTGTGACACTTCCTACATGCAAAGAATACATTAAATTTTACATCACCTTACATTGAGAAGACGTCAGATGCAGAAAATAAATGGGTCACTAGAACTAGGTCGGGTCCTCAGGGTCTTAATTGCTACTCCAGAGCCTTTTCAGTTCCACGAAATGTCAAAAAATTTCTTAGCGATAAACTTTATTCTCGCTTCGTTAACGGTAGCTATTATTTTAGAAGTTTTGGCTAATATTTAACTAATTTTTTTAAGCTAAATACTCCTTTGGCATAACTTAGCCGGACAAATCGTAAGACTAGTATAGCAAATTGCTATATTAATTGCATATTAAGCTGAATTAATTGAATTGCTAATTGCTAATAGCAATCCAATTAATTCAGCTCAGCTATCAGTAGCTGCATCTAAGATTTAAGTTGTATAGTTTATATTAAACCTAAACTATTAAATAAATCTACTTACCGGGAAAGAGCATATCCATGAATTGACAATAGGCAGCACCAGAACAGAGGTCTTCAATTTTCGTGAAGTTGGAAGCAAGACATCCATTGACCCAATTCAGCATGTCATGACGACTCAAATTATCCGAGGTCACATTCGTGGCATAAACGTTCACTGCCATTGCACCGGTTCTCCGATTCTGGTTATAAAAGGAAGTCATACAATTACAATAGTATTTACAACAGTCACAGTCACAATCTCGTGGAGGTCTTTCATTGTAAGTTCCAAGAACAGTTGGCGGCGGAGGAACTACTAAAATCGGCGAGATTGGCCGAGGTATAATTTCATAGTCACAATATTCGCAATCGCATTGAGTACGGTGCATTATGGTTGCTAACTTAAGCTTTAGTACAATAATTTAGTTCTATTTCACTCGAGTAGAGCGAAAGTCCGAGATCTAGAACAAACCTCTGCGTTTCTCCTCCAGAACTCAACTAATCTTAATTCCCTGAATCTTTTGCCTTAAAAGTGAAAGAACCAGCCCAGAACTAGGCTCCTTGATATATTCACACCGAATATTATTCAACATATTTCTGGACCTCCTGACATGAGATTGTAAATTGTAGAGAAACTACAAGGGCAAGAAGCCTATAACCAGCACGCCATGTTCAACTCTAGCTTTATATGCACAATGAATCGCCTTAAAGAATATCTTTTTTGCACGCATACTGTTATTTGTCTTTGACAGCTTAACTAGCCGGGAGTACTTGTACAAGCCCACGGGAAATAACAAAAGCAATAAAACGGAAATGATAAAATCGATTTTAAGCTAGATTGCGGCCTGAGACACATCGAGAAACAAATAATAGAAAATTGACTGACCCAGACCCCAACTCAAATGCAAATTCCAATGTCAAGTTCTTCAGTCCAACTGAACTCTAATTTCTGACAATCGCTTCACAATTCACAACGTGAATAATTTATCGGTTCGAATAAAAGCCGACCTACAATATACTACTTATGATTAATGATCCGAATGCTTGCTTTGTAAGTATAAATGCACTTATACTTGGGCAGCTGTAAAAATCGATGGATTTCCAATTTCCGACTCCGACTTGTCTTAAATTTAACCTTCCCTGCTTCAACACATGAACAAGCATGAAGGACGCGAGAAAAATTCAACCAATACCGTTACTGCTGTCAGCCTATTCTATGAATAACCTGCGGTAATAAATTTATCAAATGGTGCTAGAAACGAATCTCTTTCTCATCGCATCTCTGATCTCCAACACTAAGACTCTCCCATCGCATCTTCGTGCTACAAGAAGCTCAGGGCACGACAAGAGGAAAATAACGGGTCACTTGTCGCACCCAATTAAGTTATAGTGCCACGAGCACTTTGGACCAATTACAGAAAAACGCAAGACGCAACCCTGGCCGGCTAGGCTGCTCCTCAAGCCGCGCACTGCAGAACCGATACCCATACCCATCCCATCACCATCAGGCATATTTGCAGGCGTATACACTAACCCGGGTTGGAAAGTCTTCCCGAACATCCGAACTAGGTTCGGAGTAGAAAAAGAGAGGCGAAAAGGGAAAAGGAGAAAAAAAGGAAAAGGGAAAAAAGAAAAGGGGAAAGAGAGAGAGGGAAGAGAAAAAAAGAGAGAAAAGGGGGGAAAAGAGAAGAAAAAGAGAAAGGGAAAAGGGAGAAAAGAAAAAGAGGGAGGAGAAGGAAGGGAGAAAGAAAAAGGGGACGGGGTAAGAGGAGGGGAAGGAGAAAGAATAAGGTTTAAAAAAATGAAAGAGAAAGAAGATAGGATGGAAAAGGGAGGGAGGGGAAAGAAAAGAGAAGAAACGGAGAAGGGGAAGAAAGGAGAGAAAAAGTGGAAAGGAAAAGAGTAGAGGAGGAAGAAGCTTAGGGAGAGGAAATATTTGGGAGAAGAAATTGAATAGAAAAAACGAGGGAAAAGAAAAAGGGAAGAAAAGGGGAGCGGTAATAGGAAAATCGTATAGAATAGAAAATGAGGGTGATTGGAAAAAGAGAGACAGAAAGAACAGAAAATTGAGGCAGAATTGAACGGCTAAACAATTTTTCCGCTGTCTGCGCCAATTAATTTCGTACGGGAGCGAGCGGGACGGGAATCAACTTATTAAAGCGAAAGGCTAAAAATGTATTCATTTGTGAAACCACTACCCTAGATAACTTTTCAGCGCCATCGGTGCGTAATTTCTGTTAGCAGTTCTGCTTTCTGCTAGCTAGACAAGCTGAACTGTCAGCTTGGCATGAATATGCTAAAACTATCCTAAAAATTTCTAGTGCTAGAGGATTTCATTAATACCGTTAAATAGCTGTCCCGTAAAGTTGTGAAATGCGATTCGGACTAAAATAAGTCAAAAAGTTCTAGCGCCTTCGGCGCTAGCTAATTCTTTTGTCTAATTTATTGAATCAATCCTTGAAAATACGCGAAGCGAATGCTATATAGTAAAAATTATCAAAGCGTCTTCGTCTTCGGTGGTTTAATAACTAACAGTCAAGAAAGGCGAGCGGGAAATTTTTCATTTCGACTTAAATGTTAGAACGGATTTGACAAAAAAAAATTTGGGAGTAGAAAATTCTGTAAGGGAGTAGAAAAATACCCGTTCGGAGTAGATTTTTTTGTCTTGGAAGACTTTCCAACCCTGACACTAACTACCAGGGAAAACACAGACAACGGGAACGGGAGTGGGATTATGCTTTTGACTTCCTTTTGAATACTTTTTCCAGGCACTTGGGCTATTCAATCTAATTCAGAGAGACAACGACTTTCCCAACTACAATCACCAGTATTGGTGAACCAGTAACCTGGAATTTTTCCTGCTAATCTAGATTAGCCCCTCCTCCCTATCTAGATAGGGAGGAATAATTGAATGAATCAAGAAAAAAATATTTCTTACTTTACTTAAATTTAACTCCACAAAAAGAATGGATCGAAGGATTTGATACGCAGTTAACTAGTTTTTAATTATATTCACAACTTTTTAACACGTGAAAAAACGAAACGTAAATTTCCGATGCATGACGTAAGACACCCAGCGCTAGTGTGAATGTGGAAGATAGAAACCAAAACCATAAAAGGGATAAAGCCTTATTAGAATCCAGTATGCACGCCTTGCTTAAAACGTAGATGAGGCGACGGCGATAAGGAAACACTTCCTAATTCCTGACTGCATAATTTTATTTGGGTGCTAAGTGGAGCCGCACGTGATGAATCATAAAATTAATACCGCACCACAAGCCACACCCGAACACCGCATTTGTTATCAAACAGTAGTGTTGCGTCGCCTGTTATAATCAATGGCAAGCCAATAAAACAATCGTTACCTAATGCTCAAGTTGCGGAAGATACGATCGATCAACAAACAAACGCTAAATGCAAGTAAATAATTCAGACGGAGACAGAAATATCCTATTACATGTAGCTCCAAAGCTTTGGAGCTACATGTATATCCTAGGATAAAGCGTAATTCCTGTTAATTAAATTGACAAGGAAATGTTAATGAGCTATTTATAAACAACTTCCAATTCCAAGTTATAGTTCGAATACACTACTGTGTAAACTCTAAATATCAGGATCAGGACCCAAGATAAAAGAGCAAATCTAACGACTTGAGAGAACTATAAAATTCCAAAACTCACAACTCACCTTGAATACACAAACACGCGAAAAATAAGGTGAGCTGAAGCTTAAAGGAAAAATAAGCTTTTCACCTGTCCTGTCCTGACAATCGGAACTAGTAGTCGTATAATGTACCTCTGGCCTGGCCTCCAACTTGGTCACGGTATTTCACTCAATTACTTATAAGGTAAAACGAGTGCAGCCCAAAACGGGTTAGAAAAAAATAAGAGAATTTTGTGTGGACGGATTAGATATTATATTAGATTACGGAACTCTCTCGAGGAGCCACAGCACGCAATGCCTAATCAATATATAGAATGGTAACCGGTAACTATTAGGAACTTCATGCTAAAAACGTCCGGAAAAGCAAAATCGGACTAAAATACTAAAAACGTAAGCTTATTATTATATCTATCTAGGTATTGAAGGTTACTTAGCGTATAGCAGATTGAAAGCAAACGTAAGCGTATCTACCTAATTAATCTACCTCCTCCTACTACTTTTACTGATTTCTTAGTTCTTAGCACTTAAGTACTTGGAAAGTTACTAATTCTTAAAATTAGTAGAACTATTTCTAGGTATTTTTCTAGGTAACCTACCTAAGGTAAGTACATGGCCAAGCAATGATGTATGTAAGTAGCTTTACTGATAACGCCGAAGTATTTTGACCCAAGCGGCCAAGGATAAAGGAAGCCTGTTAAACCAGAACGCAGTTGGCCCTTCCCTGGACTAGACGAGAATCATAGAACTTCAAACTTCAGCTCGTCATACGCATGGTGGACATGGACATTAAGTACTTCTCCAAAAAAATTAGCGTAGTCGTGACCAAAGTGTAACACAAAACTTTTGGCCTAAATTGATCGACAAAAAAGACTTTCCCCACTGAAATGAAGTCACACCGTTAAAATACAAAACAAAACGCCTTATACAGGCATACGCCATATAAATAAGAAATCAGACGTCATCATCTATTAATATTGAGCCTACTGTTTGTTACGGAGGCATATTATATAGTGCATCTCGACTGTAATTTCACAAATAAATACATATCTGCAGCACTATAAGTAGCAGAATTATGCAAGCACGCTAAGATTGAGGTTATTCGAACCTTAATTTTAAAAAGACAATCCATTCGAAACGAAAATGAATCATGAATTCGCATGTGAGTATTTCATTTGTTGCATATAGTTTTGACTTAATCGGTGACAGGCAAGTATCAAGTATCGGCTAAATTAATGGATAACTCAATGTTGCGTAATATTGAACACAATCAAATCGCGGGTTCCACACTTGAAGTGTGGAACCCGCGATTTGACAATCCTAGAACAATCCTAGTATAGGGGCCCCTCACCGGTTTTAATGAGTGATACTTACTAATACTTAACTAGCTTTTGCTCACAAATGAACCAAAATGACAAGACCAATTAAAAATTATTACAATTCACAATTACAAACCGTCAAGTCAAAACATGATTAAAAAGTAGTGGCAAGCCGAATATTC
>VNWX01002076.1:0-13080 GCA_009869905.1 Ceratophysella communis | reverse complement strand
AGCTTTTGCTAGGCATCGATTCAGCATTATTTGCTAATTTTTTGGGTTCTTTCCTAATCTATAGCAAACTAGATATGTTAGGCGTATCAGGTCATCCGGAAACCCATATAATTAGGTCATTTCTCGAGTAAAATTTTGAACTGTCAATTGCTTTGCGGTATAAATAGCCAGTTAATTTCGTCATAATTTCTACATTGTCCCGTTACAAATATATAAATATTTATGAGTTTTCCCGTTGACGATGTCGCGTCCGTTTCAGTGTCAAAGCCAAGTCAATAGAATACCTTTAAATAGCTGAACCTGGGCTCATGAATCTTAATCTAATCTCAGAATGTGAATGAAGAGATCAATGAATTTCTTCTTAGTATCAATCATCACAGCTTCTCACCGCATCCATTCCGCATCAATAACAATTTAAAATTTGAATGTGGCCAGGCTGGTGTGTGTGTCGCCCTTCCGCAGCTCCACCGGTTCATTCCCTCATAAATATGCAAATTAGGAGACCCGGGCTAGGCCCAAAGTTGACGAGGAATGAGCTGATGCATACTAACCAGTTGTTCAGCAGTGAGTTAGGGTACTTCCAATACAATTGTAAGATGGGCTCGGTCTTGACTTCAGACCGGACGCTGAGCAAGATTTTACATGGTAAAGTGATGTGGATTTATAAGATGAGAGATTAGAGCCTGCCTTGAGAGCCGTTGTAAAAGATTAATCGCAGAGAATCATTTATTGGACTTGGTATGAGGAAGGCTTTAGGAGGGCTCTTCAGTTCAATGGCCCAGGCAACAACGTTCCGAGATTAAATTAACGAGTCACACAGGGATTCAGTCCCAGCTCCACCAACCTGTTATCTTTCCATTACGCCCATCATCTCAATTTGTACTCTAACCTTTCAATTAGGATTGGTTTTCTCAAATATATGTAATTTGAAGATCCCAAAATGTCGAATCTGATCTCCAAGATGTATACAAATTTCTGGGAATTTAGATGACGAGAGGATGAGTTGTTCTGATTCGATGCTCAATATTTCATGATGTCATTTCATTCACAGGTTCACGATGGTCCAAATACCGACAGTCTTCGCCTGCATTCCGGAAATGGCTTCAGTGGGCGTGTTCTGCCTAAAATTAACGCTGACCGCAGAATCTGGAGAAATGACCATCAAATTCACGACAGATTCGCTTCGAGCCAGAAGCGGTTGGAGAGCTGTATTTTCAGCTGGTAAATTTCTAACAAATTTGTAGGCATATATGCATTGTAAACCGAACAGTTTTTGACCCTAACAATATTTTCCAGACTGCCCTGTCCTGAAATCCGGAAAAGGAGCCTTGGCCAGCAGCCGTGACATTGCTTTCGGAACTGTCGTCACCTTCTCCTGTCCGACCGGCCAAGAATTTGCGACGGGAGAACAAAAGATCGTAACCGAGTGTCGACCCGGCGGTCAATGGTCCGAGGAGTATATTCCGGATTGCCATAGGTTAGTTCTTGAAATTAGCAGCTCCTTTCCACTTCTGAGATTCTGAGGACGCTGGGGGAATAACAAACAGCAATGCGTCAAACCTCGACTAACTGTCCATTCATGTCATTATTGTTTTTTCTTGCTATGCAGAGGTGTACTGTGGACCGGTTCCGCAAATCACCAATGGCTTCGCTATCGATCTCCACCAATGTTACCTTCCTGGGCAGTGCGACCTACCAGTGCTACGCCGGGTTTGGTTTTCCATCTGGTCGAGCTACGGAGGTCATTTCCTGCACAGCTTCCGGAAAATGGGAGAAATTACCGCTGTGCCTTGCTTCCCAATGTCCGCCATTGCCCGAAACTCCGAATGAAAAGCAGGTCATCTTGAGCGGTGGAGGTCGCAGCTACGGAACGATTGTTAGGTTCGAATGTGAGCCTGGATATGTTCGAACTGGCCTTCCAACGCTGTTATGTATGAGCAATGGAACATGGTCCGGAGAAGTGCCTTCGTGTTCCAGTACGTAACATTTATCAATGGCGTTACGTAATAAATACTTTCGTTAAAATCCAAAAATTGTTAATATTTCTTACCTATTACAGGAAAACAATGTCACGCAATTCCAACCATCAAGAACGGATTCATTGTTTGACGGCGGTCGCAGTTTCTTCTTCGATGACGAAGCACGAGTCCAATGCCACCGCGGATATAGGCTCATCGGACAAAACATCATCAAATGCGGGCCAAACCAGGAGTTCGTCGATATGCCCACTTGTGAGGACATCGATGAATGTGCTTCATCCCAGTGTGACCTAGCTTCAACGGAGTGTATCAACATGCCCGGCTCATTTTACTGCAAATGCAGATCCGGATTTTCTGCATCTCTTGACTGCAGACCGATTTCCGATCTTGGTCTTATTGCTGGTGGAATTCCAGACAGCGCGATTGTGGTCTCATCTGCTCAAGATGAGCATCCTAAAGAGGTATGATCTATTGCTTCCTGTATCAACGAGTAACGAGTTGTATTTTAAAGTGCAGATTAACTAAATCTTCTTTTTCTTGCAGTTCGTTCGACTTGGCAGCATTACCGGCTGGTGCGGAGCTAACTTCGCCAAAGGCGGCAACTGGGTACTCATTGACCTTAAGGCTCCTTCCATCATTCGAGGCTTCCGAACACAAGGAGTGCAAAAGTCGGGAGGAAATGTGGCTTACGCATCTGGAATCCGAATTCAATATGCAGATGATCTCACGGACTTATTCCAGGACTACGCTAACCCTGATGGAACATCTGTCGAATTCCGCATTTTGGAACCCAGTCTATCAGTCCTCAATCTGCCCAACCCCATCGAAGCTCGCTACTTGCGCCTCGTAATCCAGGACTACGTCATGGCTCCTTGTCTCCAGCTTGAGCTTATGGGCTGTACCAGAATGGAATGCCAAGATATCAATGAGTGCTCCAACAAGAACGGTGGATGTCACCAGAAGTGTATCAACAGCCCTGGAAGTTCCGCTTGCGCCTGCAATGTCGGATTCGAATTGTACACCCAAAATGGAACTGCTGGATTCTTTGTGGAGCCCACCGAGAATGGCAAGCGAGATGGAGATATGTACCGACTGAACAAGACTTGCGTCCCAAAAATGTGCCCTAAATTGAGTGCCCCGTTGAACGGACTTTTACTTTCAACCAAGGACAAGCACCACTTCGGTGATCAGATTTCATTCCAATGCAACTTTGGTTACGTCATTGCCGGAAGCTATGGCCTTCAGTGTACTTCTGCCGGTACATGGAACGGAACAGTACCTGAATGTCAACGTAAGTCGATTTTTAGAAAATTTGAATAATGGTACCCTGTAGTTTTCGGCGCTGTTATTTGACCGTGACCTCGTTTTATTTACAGCTGCCAAGTGCGTCCCACTCCAGGACGAACCCGCCGAAGGCCTCACCGTGAACCGACCGCGAGCTGACGAAATCCTTATCGGCTTCCAAGAAAATGTGACATTCACCTGTTCTCAAGCTGGGCGCCCACTTCGCTCCTCTTTGACAGCCCCCTTCCGTCAATGCGTCTATGACCCGAAACCTGAATTCCCCGATTACTGGCTCTCCGGTGCTGCACCCGAGTGTCCCAAGGCTGACTGTGGCTTCCCTGTGGAAACTACCGGTGCGGAATACGGACGATTCACGGACACCTACTACAAGTCTGAGTTCTATTTTGGATGCCAAGAAACTTTCCGATTAGCCGGTCAATCGTCAAAGCACGACAACACTGTGCGATGTATGGAAGATGGAGTTTGGGACTTTGGAAATCTGCGATGCGAAGGTCCAGTTTGTGAAGACCCTGGTCGTCCTCCAGATGGTGTCCAAATTTCGCAAACTTACGAGCAGGTATGAGCGGTTCAAGGGTTCAATTGAACTACTTAAATATTTTGAAATTTCACCAGCTAGTTTTCACACAATCAAATATTCTTGTAGGGCGGCGAAGTGATCTTCGAATGTAATCGACCCGGCTACATCCCAATCAATCCTTATGCCATCACTTGTGTCCGTGAAGCTGAATGTCGAGTTATCAAACCACTTGGAATTTCCTCTGGTATCATTCCCGACTCCGCCATCAACGTCACTTCTGAACGATCCAACTACGAAGGGAAGAATATCCGCCTTAATTCGGCCACTGGTTGGTGTGGGCTTCAAGAAGCTTTCACTTACGTCACTGTCGATCTTGGCAAAGTGAACCGTGTCAAGGCTATCTTGGTCAAAGGTGTGATCACCAACGATGTCGTGGGACGACCAACGGAAATTCGATTCTTCTACAAGCAACAGGAAAATGAAAACTTTGTGGTATACTTCCCCAATTTCAATCTGACTACTCGAGATCCAGGAAATTACGGAGAATTGGCCATGATCACGTTGCCACAGTCTGTTCAAGCTCGATTCGTAATTTTGGGAATTGTCAATTATTTGGAGAATCCTTGTTTGAAATTCGAACTTTTGGGTTGCGAAGATGAGCCGGAAGAGAACATTCAGCTCGGATGGGATTTGGGCTATCCCGTTTGTGTCGGTAAGTTTCCGGTAGTAGTTTAATCGACGTTACCAGCAATTGAACAATATGCCATACCAATATTTTTTCTATTTCAGACAACGAGCCACCAGTCTTTGAGAACTGTCCCGAACAACACATCGTCGTTCAGAAAGGTCCACACGGCCTCGAACCTGTCAACTTCCCAGAACCAATTGCTCACGATAACTCCGGAACAGTAGCGCGAATGGAAATACGGCCCGCGGGTTTCAAGATGCCCTTTCAAGTTTTCGATGATATTCTGGTTGAATATCTGGCTTATGATTTTGACGGAAACGTGGCCATCTGCCATATCAACATCACTGTTCCTGATGACACCCCTCCTCAACTGAGCTGCCCTCAGAGCTACGTCGTCGAGCTTACCGAGCGTCAACCGAGTTACCAAGTCTTCTTCAATGAAACCCGTCGACGAATCAATGCAACGGATGCTTCCGGTCCAGTGAGTGTCGCCTTTATTCCAGAAAGTGCAATTATCCCTGTCGGCGGATTCGAGAATGTGACCGTAGTGGCTATGGATAAGCACGGAAATCAAGCTTCTTGCCACTTCCAAGTTTCTGTTCAAGCTACGCCTTGCGTGGATTGGGAACTCCATCCACCAGCCCATGGAAAGTTGAACTGTGTACCGAACCCTGAAGGAACCGGTTGCATCGCGACCTGCAACAAGGGCTACCGCTTTACGGATGGTGACCCGATGAAAGCACTGCAGTGCCGACCTAAGACCAGAAGCTGGACTCCCACGCGTGTTGTCCCTGACTGCGTTTCTGAAGATACCGAAATTGCCAGATACCAGGTCAATGCCATAATCCGCTATCGAGCGAACGGAGCTGTTCCCCCAAGTTGCCTTCCACAATACGCAGAGCAGTTGAAGGTTGCGCAACCGTTCTTGAACACCATTCTCAGTCAGCGCTGTTCAGCTGTCAACGTAAACATGAACGTTTCTTTCGTGGACACCAAACCGCAACTTCTTGAAGAAAACGCCGTCCAGATGAACTATGTTCTCGAAGTTGTCCCAGCTGTGCAACAGACCCAGCTTTACGATCTCTGTGGATCCACGCTCAATCTCATGTTTGACCTTTCCGTTGCTGGAGCGTCCGCCGTACTTGAACCTCTGCTCAACGTTTCAGCCGTAGGCAACCACTGTCCACCACTTCGAGCCCTGACTTCTAAGATTGGTCGCGGGTTTACTTGCGGTACCGGGGAAGTGCTCAACACTGACACTAATTCACCCGTCCCACGTTGCCTACATTGTCCTGCCGGAACTTACGCTACTGAAGGAGAGGAACAGTGTACCACTTGTCCACGCGGATTCTATCAAAGCCGCGCTCGCCAAGGAGCCTGCTCCCGTTGTCCACCTGGCACTTACACCCGCGAACAAGGATCCAAGGGTGTGGACGAATGTATCCCAGTTTGTGGCTTCGGAACTTACTCGCCAACCGGACTCGTTCCTTGTTTGGAATGTCCACGCAACAGCTACACTGGCGGTCCACCACCAGACGGATTCAAGGAATGTCAGTCCTGTCCACCGACTACTTTCACTTACCAACCTTCCGCTCCTGGCTCAGAATACTGCCGAACCAAATGTGTACCCGGAACTTACTCACCAACTGGTCTGTCACCCTGTGCACCCTGTCCATCCGGATTCTACCAGCCCAAGGAAGGCAGCACTAAATGCTTGGAATGTGTCGGTGAAGCCACTACCATGAAGCCTGGAGCAGCTCACAAAGACGAGTGCAAAGCGATTCAATGCTCGGACGATTTCTGCAGTAACGGTGGGCTTTGCGTCCCACAAGGACATCGAGCCATGTGCTTCTGTCCCGCTGGATTTACTGGAAACCTTTGTGAAGTGGACATTGACGAGTGCGAGAGCCAGCCCTGTTACAACGGCGCTACTTGTCTCGACGAACCTCAGGGTTACAAGTGTATCTGTCCACCTGGATACTCCGGAGTCAATTGCCAAGATCAACAACCCAACTGTCGCAACGATACTTGCCCAGATCAGGCAATGTGCAAGTCTGAACCTGGAATCGGAAACCATACTTGCCTCTGTAAGAATGGCTACACTGGAACGGACTGCGATGTGACCGTCAATCCTTGTACGGCTAGCGGAAACCCTTGCGAAAACCTGGGAATGTGTATTCCTTTGCTTCAAGGCCGCTTCCGGTGCGAATGTCAACCCGGCTGGGAAGGTCCGCTTTGTGAAACCAATATTGATGACTGTGCCGAGCTGCCTTGTTTGCTCAATTCCAACTGTACGGATCTGGTTAACGATTTCAGGTAAGTTTCGACTGTTTTTTTCCCCCCTTGACCTTTCGACATGTAGTGCGTGATTTTTAATTTCTGATTTATTTTTGCAGCTGCTCTTGCCCACGCGGCTTTACCGGAAAACGGTGTGAGACCAAAGTTGACCTTTGTGCATCCGAACCCTGTTCTCATGGTCTTTGCGTTGATCGCCTCTTCGACTATGAATGCGTCTGTGACAAGGGATGGACTGGACCCAACTGTGACCGTAACATCAACGATTGTGCTCGAAACCCTTGCGAAAACGATGGAGAGTGTGTGGATGAAGTGGGCGACTTCAAGTGCGTCTGTGAACCGGAATTCACTGGAAAGAAATGCCAGCACAGAATTGACGACTGTGCCAGTGATCCCTGTCAACATGGCGGAACTTGTACCGATCTCTTCAACGGATTCGAGTGTACTTGTCGACCAGGTTTTGTCGGACTTCAATGCGAAGCTGAAATTGACGAGTGTTTGAATGGACCTTGCTCTGCTGAAGGAACTGAGGCTTGTTTGGATTTGGATAATAAGTTCGAATGCAAGTGTCGACCTGGGTTTACTGGAGTTGGATGCGAGGTAAGGGCTCTAAAATTTCGGATTTCTAGTAGAAGTATTGCTATTATGTTCGTCGGCTTTTCTATAATTTGATGTGATGACTTGCAGATTAATATAGACGAATGCGAAGCAGCTGAATGTCTCAATGGCGGAACCTGCGTTGATGGAGTAAACAGCTTCACTTGTCGCTGTCAACCCGGCTGGACCGGAAAGACTTGTGAAACTGATATTGGATATTGTGAATCGACGCCATGCCAAAACAGTGCCAACTGCATCAACCTCTTCCAGGATTACTTCTGCGTTTGCCCCTCGGGTACCGATGGAAAGCAGTGTGAGACCGCTCCAAATCGTTGCATTGGTGATCCTTGCATGCACGGTAAGCTGCACTTGCTATTCCTGCTAAGCACGCACATTTCAGATCATAGTTCATATTGGCATCTTCATTTTTCTCAGGTGGTAGCTGCAAAGACTACGGATCTGGCCTGAACTGTACTTGTCCAATCGACTACACTGGAATTGGTTGCCAGTACGAATTCGACGCTTGTGCCGAAGGAGCCTGCCAAAATGGAGCTAGCTGCGTGGACAATGGACCAGGGTACAAATGCATCTGCCCGACAGGATTCACTGGAAAGAACTGCGAACAGACTGTGCCAAATTGCAAGTCAAACAGCTGCCCACCAACGGCGACCTGTGTTGATCTTAGCGACGGGTTCTACTGCAAGTGTCCCTTCAATCTTACCGGAGAAGACTGCCGAAAGAGTACGAATTTTGGTTCATTTGATATATATTGGTCTTCCGAATTAAACTAACGATATGTTATCTGTGCTTCTGTAGCCATTCAAGTTGACTATGACCTCGTTTTCACCGACGAAGAAGGAACCGGCAGTGCCCAACAAGCCATTCCATTCCACTTGAACCCCAAGGACGTAAGCGGATTCTCACTGAGCTCCTGGGTTCGTTTCACACACAACGACGACACTGGTACCTTCCTGAACTACTACGTGGTCAAATCCGGCGTATCGACTCGAGAGCGAAGACTGGCTATCCAAGCACACAGTGCTGGAATGCTGGTATCACTCTTTCCTGAAGTTCCTGAAATCTATCTGCCATTCCGCGATTACGCTCCTGTTAACGATGGTCAATGGCATCATGTCACGCTTATCTACGACAAGCTCAACTACTCTTTGGTTCTGGTCACCGATGGGCTCATTGCCGGAAAGAGTGATGGCTATGGACAAGGTTTCGTTCTCCCAGAATTGTAAGCATATTTGTTTTGTTGCAAAGTTATTAGGTTTTTCTAGCACTTTTCACAAATAATTTAACCGCTTGTTTTTCCAGTGGCTGGATTTCTCTCGGCGCACCCGCTTCTGAATTCGGCCGTGCACCACAGGATTCCGGCTTCATTGGAGCTCTTAGCCGAGTCCAAGTTTGGGGTCGTCCACTTGACCTACAGAAAGAAATCCAGAAGCAAGTCCGAGGCTGCCGCTCAGAACCCGTCATCTACCCTGGCTTACTTTTACCTTGGAACGGATACGACAAAATCTCGGGAGGAGTTGAGCGTGTGGTCCCATCAGTTTGCGGAGAACGAGTTTGCCCACCTGGTCTTTCCGGGAGCCGTTGTGATGTCATGAACATGGATAAGATCCCACCCCAAGTGGCTCATTGTCCTGGAAGCATGTGGGTGGTCACCAAAAACGGATCCGCCACGGTGACTTGGGATGAACCCGTCTTCTCTGACAACATTGGTGTGGTTCGAGTGGAGGAGAAGCAAGGATTCCGACCTGGACAGACGCTTCTTTGGGGAAACTACGACATTGCTTACGTCGCTTACGATCAGGCTGGAAATAATGCCATGTGTCGATTCAAAGTCTACGTTTTAGGTAAGTGATTCGGAAAACTTATATGTAAAGTTTGTAGCTGTTATTGTTACGCTGGAGAGTCATTAAATAATTGCAATTGATTTACAGCTGAAATTTGCCCAAGCTTACCCGAACCCGATGGTGGAAGCCAACAGTGTAACGGATGGGGACCCGGCAGCCATTTTAAGGCTTGTGAAATCAGTTGTAACTCTGGACTTAAGTTCTCCCAACCAGTATCCAAGTTCTACGCCTGCGGTGCTGAAGGTTTCTGGCATCCAAGCCAAGACATCGGCCGCCCATTGGTTTATCCATCTTGCACACGTATGACTATAAATAAATGCTTGTTTGATTTACTAGAGTATTATTAATTAAAATTATTAACTTAACCCGATTTTCCTGTCAACAGTTTCGCGACCAGCCCAACGCGTCTTTAAAGTGAAACTTCAGTTCCCCAGCGCCGGTCTCTGCAATGAAGCCGGTCAAGGTGTACTCAAAGAAAGAATCAAGCTTGCCATTGCTAAATTGAACCAAGACTGGCGATTCTGTGCCTCGAAATCTAAAGATAGCTCTGACTGCCAAGATCTCGATATCGGAGTCAATTGCAACAAGAAAACACGAGCCCTTCGATCTGTCAAGGTCAAGCGGGAGTCCACTGATGCTGAAGACGTTTACGATGTATCCATCAGCTTCCCAGCTCAGAGTGACCCTGTCATTAACGTAAACACCAATGAACGAGCCAATGTCCAGCGATTGCTCCAGGCGCTCATTCTCGAGAAAGATGCGTTCGACGTACGAGACGTTCTACCCAACACCGCTGCTGACCCAACGAGTCTTGACCTCCTTTCAGACTATGCTTGCGCCCCTGGCCACGTCGTGGTCGGATCTGACTGCGTTCCTTGTTCAGCCGGCTCCTACTTCAACACTGCCAACGGAACCTGCGACGTCTGTCCAATGGGCAATATACCAGAGCCAGTCAGGACAGCTAAGTTGCACAACCTGCCCAGTAATTGTCGACAAACCCGGAGTTACCAAGATCCTCGGTGCCAAATCCCCCAAAGAATGCAAACAACGCTGCTCACCTGGAAAATACTTCGACGAAGGAGCCGAACTCTGTAAGAGCTGCGGCTATGGTCAATATCAACCAGATGAAGGTCAGTTCGGATGCCGACTCTGCGGACTTGGAAAGACAACACGAACAATGGATGCCGTTTCCGAATTGGAATGTCGCGATGAATGTCCCAACGGAGAGCAACTCAGTCCTGAAGGACTCTGCGTTCCTTGCCGACGTGGAACGTTCCGAACACAGGGTGTCCATCCCGCTTGCGTCAGTTGTCCATTGGAGAGAACCACGGGAAGTACAGGCTCGACCTCAGTCGATGACTGCACGCTACCTATCTGCAAAGCTGGTTCCTATCTCAATGCCACGGCTAATCGATGTCAACTGTGTGAGAAGGGCACTTATCAGCCTGAGGATCAGCAGACTTCCTGTCTAAGCTGTCCTTCTGATACACCTGCCAGCGTGGCTGGAGCTGTAAGTTAATTTACTAGTACTTTCGATGTGCTAAAAATATCGATTGAAATTCGTTTAGCATTGACATGCGAGAAATCCAATATTCCTGGATTTCCATAAATACCACTAGCAAATATTTTGATGATCCCTCGCAATTCGCTCATTGAGTAGGAAACGACTTCGGAACTCCCATGGGAAATTTATTCCGTATTCCGCTTGGCAGAGCTTTTACCTATTTCTACTATCGTGATCATGAGGATAAGCATTTGCATATTTCATAATGTGAAAGTGGAGAGAACCACTTTCTCCGAGCTAGGCACCGTACCGCAGAGATGTGTTTGATTATTCCGTCTCCGAGCCAATGCTGCATGTTTATATTTTCTGCTTCCAGACTAAATTTGAAGACTGTGCGGATCCATGCAACGTGAACGGCGTCACTCCGCTCTGTGACAAGAATGCCAACTGCCTAATTGAACCTGTGACTAATGAGCTTATCTGCAGATGCAAACCGGGCTATAATGGAACCGGAACTTATTGCACAGGTACGCTAATTCACTCTAAAATTTCCTAACAACTTTCGCGTGAGATGCATGACGCTATAATGCCATTTAACATGAACAGACTTGTGCGACGGCTTCTGCTTCAACGAGGGGACGTGTTCACAAGGACAAGAAGGACAATCCATTCTGCGAATGTATCGGAAGCTTCGTGGGTCAGCGTTGCAAAGAGAAGTCCGATTTCGCCTACATTGCCGGCGGAATTGCAGGCGGGGTTATCTTCATTCTTTTGATCGTCCTACTGATCTGGATGATCTGTGTTCGGTACGTTTTGTCATAGCCATGATTTTTTAAAATTTGGTTGCAGCTTAAATACAGAATTTTAAATTTAATTATTCTCAGCTCGACGAAGCGACGAGAGCCCAATGAAGCTTCTGGCAGGGTCCACGATCCCTGATCCTACCGGCGGATCTCAAGTCAACTTTTACTACGGAGCTCCTAGTGCAGCACCCTACGCCGAAAGCATAGCACCCTCCCATCACTCCACCTACGCCCATTACTACGACGATGAAGAAGATGGCTGGGACATGCCCAATTACTATAATGAAACTTATATGAAAGGTGGGTCCTCATTAAAGCTAATCAGTCGAATTTAGCAACTAACGAAATTGATCAATTCCGTGCGTTAGTCCGTCGTGATATGATAACTATAGCGTCGTCGAATTCTCAAAATTTTAAAGCAGACTTGAATATAAATAATTTCTAAAAGTTTTAGTTTCGAAAAGAGCCTTCGTCGTGTAAAATTCGCTTAATTAATTGAAAACTCATCTTCAGTGACCCCAGCTCGATTTTTGTGATTTTTTTAATTGAATTTTTTCGCTTGTACAGAAGGAGGATACGGGACCAACGGAAACAATCAACTAAACAGCCTCGCCCGGTCCAATGCCAGTATTTATGGGAACAAGGAGGATTTGTATGACCGACTGAGACGCCATGCCTACCAAGGCAAAAAAGGTATGCTCGTTGCACCCCGTCCCCCACGACCCCCTGTCGTTATGGAATCTGGCAGAGGACAACAGACTCGCTACTCCACTTTCACTCCTTGTCCCAAACCGCCTACTCACAAGAGAAACTGACTTTCTCTTCTCAATCGAGCTTTCTCCTCTCGTTTCCCCATGCACATACCCCATACCCTCTTCTTCGCTGTTCTGTAGATACTGTACATATAATCACGACCTGTATATTTTCTTTATAGCTGAGAAGAATGGAAATGATACGACGAGTGACAGTGATGCCCAGTAAATCATAAGAGACTCTCGCCGAGTCATGCATTTCCGTTAATTCAAACTCCAACGACCCACACTAACTCATCATCAGAGAGGGACAATCAATGCAAAAGAAATAGGAAAACGTCCAGCGTGTTTATAAAATAGTGTACTGCATAGGGAACTCAATGGCCTATTGTACATATATTTTACACACTTCTCTGTTGTCGAGGATTTCAAGTTGAACGCCAAAAGAACTTGTGCAATTAAGTAAATAGCTGTAATAATCAATAGGAAAATTTAATTAGATTATTTTTGACTACGTTGTGACTGCATGTTTAATTTATAAATCAGAATGACTGTGTTGATGACGGGCGGTGGGTGAATTAGAATGTTAATACTTTATAGTTGTGGGGGGTTTTAAATGTTATTAGCATTTGTTGTTTACCAGATGGATTCTTAGGGCTCTTCCCACCCTCGCCTTTCGGGAAAAGGCTTTTTTTAAATAATGATTTTTGTGGAGACTGATCTGGGGAAGGATACTGGGGATTTGAGTAATTTTGATTAATATCTATTTAAAATTCAA
>VNWX01002075.1:0-13090 GCA_009869905.1 Ceratophysella communis | reverse complement strand
AAACGGATGTGGCAGGGATTCTGAGCTCCACTGACGTTCGACGTACCGCATTATTAGGTGCTTTTATATATTATAGTCTTGCTCAAAATCATGGCAATATTTAGCAGTGTAAGGACAGATCTTGTTGGCCGCCCTGATATTTTCAATTTTTGCGTAGTACCTTATGTGTCAAATTTTTCAAGTAGTTTCTGTAACGAGCATCTGCTTGGTCTTGCGGTCGGGAACGACCCAATTACGTAATGTCTCAAGCTGATTTCTTATTCGATAGCAAACTCGTTAGTAAGCCAGACTTTCTCAGCAGTGTAAGAGCCATGACGAAAAAAAGAGTAAAATTTTATGAGAATGAATAACTAACTTTAAATTAATCACCAATTAACAATTACCAAAATAGTACGTAATTTCTTTGTTCAGATTCAGTTGCTTTGAGACCTTGGAGACCTTGGAGGCCAAATCACATATCCAATAATTTGTGAAGCGTCGTCGCAGATTCGCAAATTTGTGAAGCTGTTTGCAAATTTGCGACGACTTATTGCTGGGAGAGCATGGGAGAGTGAGTTTGCAAAGGCTTCGCAAATCTTTGCTCCTCCGAGGCGCTATTAATGATAGCGCAGTCAACATTTACTTTAATGTGTTTCTGTGCAAATAATGTCAGTCAAGTCTGCAGAACAGTTTTTCTATAGTCTGCTTCTTGTGGGCAGTGTTACCCAGTATAAAAGCAATGCAAAACGGATAGGAAAATAGACGTAAAGTTTCCACACTCCGGGTCCGGGAGCGTCTATCATAAAACACACACTCGATTAAAAATACTGAATAATCACAGAAAAACCTTCGGTGTAATTTCAATAAATTTTTGTAAATTTAATTTTTATTTTGAGCTTTTCAGAGGAATACACCTCAGTAGGTTTTTATGCTTTTTAAGCATTGTTTTATTAACTTTGACAGGTATGTGCTAATTACGACTTACGACCTTACAGACCTTACGCGTGGACCATACGCATTATGGGCCTCGGAAAAAACGCACGCTTACGAAAAATTGCTAGCCTTTGCAGCAAATATTCGACATTAGACATCCAACCTAATGAATGACTAATGCCTTTCTCAATTCAAGTTCAAGGCTATTTGTACATTTTCTAAATCCATCGACTTATTTTTAACCCATGGCCAGGGTCAAGGTTAACATTTAACCGCAGATTGGCTTAATTTGTATTTTTATAATCTCACGCAGTGAAGTTAGATTCCAGCATCGGAATTTAATTCAATTGTGCTGGGGAAAGTACAGTACTTATAAACAACAATAACATTTCCAGTTTCATCGATCGGTCATCGTCAGTCGCAACAGATGGGCAACAGCTTAAAGTGTTGATTCAAAAAGTCATTCTTTGAGAGCGTGTTTCTCGTCCTACAGTGCCGGTCAATGTATTTCTACTTTTTTAAAATGTTTTTATTGTGCTTCTGAAAAACTTCATTCGGATAGCACGAAGGGTACCTGGTTGAAAATTAACCAGCGTACTTTATAAAAATAAAACCTGGTTGCCCATACCCATCGAGCACAACGATATATGAAATATTACAGCTAAATGCACGTGGAAAATAAAATACCGCTGGAAATTCTTCTGATGCCTATCAGCTAATGGAATAATCCATTCTGGTTAATCTTCCATTAAGATAATGAAAGCGAACACGCTCTAAGATCTTCAGCGACCCAAAACGAGGACGAGACAACAGGGCCAAAACGACGACGAGACAGGTACTTTTCATTTTCAGTCAACTCAAAACAATAATATTTATTCATCCGCTCGCTCATTCTAAACGCACTAAACAAAATATTCTAAATTCAAACCATACGAACGAATGCAAGAACAATTTAACGGAAACATTCGTACATTCAATTCACCTACTAACTTAATTGCACAATTTTATATCTAAAATATCCATTTAATTATTTAGTGGCACCCGATTTACAAATATACACCTCAGAGTTTGACATTTAACGAAATTACTACATATACTAAAAAGCCCGTGTTTACTCAACCCCAATTAAATGACGTAGGTACAAAAGAAACCCCATGACTCAAATACAGATCATTCAACAGATATACAGTTGTTTTGTGCTGATACTCCGTCATCATCTGTCTGTTAATATTTATACAAATTTACAATGCATTTTACAAACCCCTACATAACATAGGTATATCGACCATAATTTATAATTTATCTATTAGGTATATATATTGTAAATCGAATTTCGCAATTTGGCGAAATACCAAAACGTCCAGAAGCCGGATGCGAGGTGACGAATCTTTGCAAAGGTTGGGGGAGGAGGTGGGACGCGAGATTACCTGTGACATTGACGCAGGCTATTAGGCGTTTATGTCGAATGTCGAAATTCGATACTTACTAATATAAATTGGGTATTGATTTCATTTGGCCTGACAAGTATACGATAAACTGTAGAATGCAGTTTGTAAAAATCAATATCTAGGATTATGACGTTTATACAGATATCTTATGTCATCGCTTAATACGTATTATCCCTAAACAGTCGAATTGTCTGGAATTTAAAGTATATTCAGTAAACTGACGTGATGCTGTTTATCCAGCATCAATTCGTCTAATCCACTACAGTGCAGCTGAGAATTCCATGCTTTAAATGCTTTAAGCTACACGGTAAACACCCACCATTCAGTGACAATCCAACTATTTTTTTTTGTAATATTTAATTAAATAATCACAGTATTTCATTTAAAAGTAAAAGGCTTGAAAAATGTTCAATTGAATTAAATGCTACATTTTTCAAAGTATGGCATTGGAGATTTGAGTTCTATCGATTTAAGATTTAAAATTAACAAATGATGCCAAGTGTGAAGAAAAAAATACAGGTGTGGCGGACGGCTAGATAGATGCGATTCTATTTAGCTTGCCCTAATTGTAGAATCCTCTGGAATGCGGATAAGGATTCATTGGGACACAGAACTGGGCTGGGTAAGGGACCAGGTTCGCCTGTCTCGTGGCATAAATTTCATTCTGATGATCTCCTTCCAGGTCATAGTAAATGCTCCCGGTTTGAAGCTGGAAAAATAATTTGTATTTAATTAGATTCAGCAACACGTATCTAAAATACTTCGTGTAATTTAGTCGGGCTAAATTTCAAAAATGCATCAGATTCAAAACGGCGTTCGACTCCAGGCAAAAATACTACTACTGTTACATAATGCTTTTATATCGTCCATCGTAATCTGACAATAAAAAAACCTTCCTACGCTCTTGAACTTCATAACAACAACAGATCGACTTACTTGAGACTGAGATGATCGGCTTTTGGGCCGTTTGTTCATATGATGTCGCTCCTCGAAGAGGTCATCAATTGTAGTGTCACAAGTGTCGGCGGACTCGCCGGGCGGACATCATTGGCGGCGTGTCCATGAGAGACGATCCCATTAGCGTTGGACTAGCATGTAAACTCATGGGCTCGTTCTGCTTTGGAAAATACCAGGAAACAGAAAATTAAAATTAAAGCATTAAATATTCATTAAAATCATCGGCTCTTGAACGGCAACCTCAAACCCAGCACTCCCCAAGCCTTATCGGCATTTGTAAAAACGCACGCAACATTTTACTGCATTTTCGCAGAACCAAGCCGACCAGGAATTTTCCATGTCAATAACGTTGTAAGCATACGTTTAAATTACGCATAGATTAGCGGTAGGTAGTCTCGGTAATTGTGAATGACCAGAAAGAAGATCAGCAATTTTACGTAGGGCTCCTGGAAGTCAAGCCCAACGCTACTATTTTTCTCATGTTTACAACATAGGGAAGAAGCAGATCGTAAACTCTGGTGAATCGTATCCTACACCAGAGTTTCCTTGTTTATCGGAGATAATCCAGAGATGTTTAATTAGGCTAATAGCAAGCAACAAATTTTAACGATGCGACAGCCTGGAGCCCCAGACAGACGTAGTGAGCGAGGGCAGCATAAGTCTGACCCTGAAAATTTGCTTTCGGCAAAATACTACGCCTTCAGCACAGATGAACTGGCGTTAGTGACGTCTAGAATCTGGAATCGAAGTAATATAAATTACCTAACTTGATTTATGAGACATACAAATGTTACATGTTACTCAAACCAATGTTAATCCTGAAGGTTCTAGTGGTGTCTGGCCAAAACGTCAGAAGCACAAGGTAACGAAATTCCGTATACTAAACTATGTACTAGGGTTGTGGTTTCAACCAGGAAATCACTAAACCATGGCTAAACTGGTAATTTGAACTTTAATGGGTTCACGGAGCAATTTGTTAATTTCGAGGCCGGTTTTATAATTAATTCGAATTAATTAATACTGCAACAGATTAAATTAAATTGAAGGTCCGCTGGCGATGAGAAACCACATTCCAAATATTGCTGAATTTTTTGACTAGTAAAATATTTCTGTGTGACTCCTTCCTTACCACATAAATATTCCCGTTCATACTGGGATCTGCTACTTGAGCCCATCTCAGTCGCTCATCCATGGTCACATGCTGCTGGTAAGGATTGTTCTTGCTCAAGTAGCTGAGTGCCTGGGTCGCCATTCCACCGAACAGCGTTCTGGACATGATTGCCGCTTTCTGCTCTTCACGCTTCCATCTTCGGCTGTTGAAGGACAAAGCATTGAAAAGCTTATGTTAAAATAATTCATAAATAAAACTGTCGATAACCCCGAGAGTAGGTAGCAAGGACCTCCTCTTCTACCTTGTCACCACAATTCCGCATGCCCCCTGACCTAAGCCCAGAAATCTGGAAGTCAACCTACCTCCACATACAGAGACAAGCGAGGGTGAGCCCGATAATAACGAGGGCGCTGACAGAGGCTCCGATGGCCACGGCCAGAACCTCTCCATCAATGTCACATTGAGAGCCGTAGTAGTTCCCAGCGCACCTAAACAGCACACAAGTATTAAATACAAGGATATTGATATTTACGTGCTAGCAATTAATTCCTAATCATGCTTACTTGCAAACATTCTGTCCGTTTTCAATCAAACACTCGCCTCTGCCGTTACAATGCGTTTTACCATTACAGCTCTCACAGGCCCGTCCGCTTCGCCGCTTGTCTTTCTCAAATCGATCTCCGTAACCCGCCTGACACTTGCATTCGAAGGAGCCATAGGTGTTGACACAGTCTGCCTTCAGGTCGCAGTCATGAAGCTCAGGATTGCTACATTCATCCAAATCTGAAAAATGAAAACGGAAGTGAAATTTCAGATGCCATATGCCGCATTTGTCATAAATAATTTGAGCGCAATAATTTACCTGCGATTGCATTGATGGCACTGATTGGACCCTCGACCCAAAGCTGTGATTTCCCAAAGTTATTCCGATTTTTGGTCAGAACATCAATGAGCTGACGCTGGATTTCACGCTTGACCTGGCTATTTTGAAGCTTGGGATTCTCCTGCATCAAAACAGTTGAATTCACAACGGCATGGCGTCCATCAAAACCAATCGCATCTAATTTGGCTCCAATGTAACTGGCTTGAAGCGTAGTATCACCGATAGCCGAGTCCAGCTGTTGAATCAGAATTATAATTGATTAAACTGTTCGAAATTTGATCTAATCGAATATCAGAATTGACGTGTACACTTACTCCGTGAATCGTTTCGTATTCCAACGTCTGATAGGTTTCTGAATTTGGGTTGAAATAGTCGGGGTTATATGAGAGCTTCTTGTCTCCGAGTTTGTCCAGGCGAATAGACAAAACGAGTGACACGACCCCTGAAATGGAAACCAAAAATTTGGGATAAAATTTTAACCAATATTTCAGAAACACACACTGTCGAAATAAGACGATTTAAGTCTATGCCTTTGCAAGGTTCACGATGTCGTTTCCTGGCATAGCCCGGTCTACAAAGACAAGACGATACGCCATGCTCCGTTCGACAGCTCTCGTGCTGTTCAGAGTTACAAGTTGAATCGTCCCCTACAATGCAAGTGTCGATTCTGACCGGTGGAACTGAAGGTCGTCGGTTGAGTGGTCGACGAATGATGTTCGGCGGCGCTTTTGAACCTGCAGGTCGATCATTGATCTTGAGCGTGGTTCCCACATTAAGATTTCCACCAGGCACTTGGCCACCATTTCCGGTGATGGACAAACTCGTGGACACAGCTCGGCTTGGCGTATTCTTGTTGCCATTTCCAGTTCCTGCGAATGGATGACTCGGTGCTCCTACGATTCCAGGGTGGCTTTTGATCACTGGAGCGACGGCGGTAGGTGGGATGGTGCCTTGGACATGAGCGACAATAGCGGGAGTAGCCGACCCAGGTAAAATTCCGGCAGCAGCTGTACTTGGGTGCAGATTGAAATATGTTCGTTTTCCATCGATTGAAACGAATTGTTGATTGCCATTCGGTGCAGTTATGATCTCGTCCTTGATATCAACTGCGAAATGGATGGATCATGCAATTTGTAGCTCTCATCAAACTATTATTCTGGTCGAAAGTAAATAATTCGCTTACCAGGAATAACAAATGGCTGTCCAGTCACCTGACCACCATAGTTCTGCTTAGCCGTAACCGTGATATCAAATACATCCCCAGGCTTGCCAACATTGCCATAATTATTGTGCTGATCTTCCGAAGTGACCACTTCAACGCTTCCATAGCCTTGTGGACGTACATCGACAGGACGAAGTTGGTTTGGTTTCAGGCCTGGATTATCGTCGTGAATTACGATACCTGAAATTCAGCGAAACACCGGATTATTAGTCCAACTTTTAAATTTTCATGGATTTGTGGCTTGTGATGCCTATTTGGGAAAGCTAGCTAGTAGTTGAATTTATTTAAGCAGGGCTACTGTTTAGTCTGTCAATTAATTTTAATGGCGTTGAATAAGACTCCAATATCCCTACCCACATCCGAAATAGGGAATTACACGGTAGCAGAACAGCCAACGGCAGACATTTATATCGCTCAAACCCACCAATTTAACGCCTTCCACGCTCGAGCACATTTAATTGAAGCCAGGTATTTCCACGTGTGCGTTTTATCCACCCATTTCCTGTGCACTTTGGGTTATGGTACTGCTTGGTCAAATTAGTTATTACACGTCGAAGTTAGTGGGTGCATTGACTCAACGCGGTGGCAGTGGCAAATCTCCTAACTCAAAACTGCCCATACTTGAAGGAGATCCTACAATTACCAAACTGAATCAGTGGTTCTTGCCCATGTCCAAGCTCATCTGCTGGTTGTACAGTAAACAGAGCGTCGAGATTGTAAACCTTTAATTGATTAAAGGTTAAAAATACAATAATGGCACGTACGAAATCCAGCTATGATTTATAGCAGTCTCTAAATCAGGACACGCTGCGGTCATTCGTCGTTCCATTGTGCTGGTCGGGGTGAGCGGATAAGGCTGGTTATGAATTCTTAATAAGCATGCAGTGTGCGTTAATTCAATTGTGTCTCTTAGCTAACAGCTAAATCTAATAAAGTGTGAGTAACATGAGCCCAAGATAAGAATCAAAGACAAGTGATTAGTACGTGGAGACCGGACATGCACGGATGCACTCTCATTGTTTTTTAAATTCAATGTTTTATGAGTATTTTACGCTAAACATGATTCTAATGACGATTTACTGACTAAGAGTCGGATAAGGTGTTTATGATTATGTGAAAACTGGGCTGAAATTCCCACGTTTCCAGGCATTGTCTCTTGTTTACAGTAGCGAAATATTCGTTTATGACAGCCATATAAATGCATGCGTGATGCATTGTTTAGGCATCCATGGAAGTGATGATAAGCACGCAAGAATGAATGGCTTCTGTCTGACCCCAGTTCAGATAGTTGAGATTACGAGTGGCTACATGCTGTTGTTTACAGTGTTTTGTCACTCAAGATCAAGATCACTTAAGATTCCTATGATTTATGCTTACCTGGTCTGAGCGGCGGTGTGGAGATGGATCCTAAACTGGTGCTTGTCCCGAAGCCAATATTATTTGGGTTGAAAGTCGGGGCTTTCGGTTGCGATGCTGGGGCAGGGCTATTGTGAACCGGTGGAAGGGTCACCAGCACTGGCGATGGTGAAGTGGTTATCGGAGCGGCAGTTGAAGTGGTTGACCATTCGATCGCCGACGATGCACTGCTCAACGTCGTGGCATGGATAGACGAAGAACTTGTAGGATTGATTTTTGGAATGCTGGCCATTGTCGTGGAAGAAGCCATTGATGAAAACTGGTACACTGTTGAGGTCGACGTCGTGGTTGGTTTGGGTTCTGGGGAAGCTGTTGATTCAAATATGAATGCTGGTAGCTGCGACTCTTCATTCAGCGTTGGTTCGAGGCCAAAGGGCTTCCGTGTACCAGTACCCTTGTTCAAGCTTAGCCCCAGAGCTTTTTCCGCTTCCAACTCGTCATCTTCTACAGAGCTGGTATGCAGCTGAGCTTGAAGCGGCGGAAGCGGGCTGGTCGGTTTATTCACTGGAACGAGAAGCGACGTGGCAGTTAACGGTGGTCTGGGTGCCAGATTCGGTTGATTCTGGAAACCACCGTGCTGCTTCCAAGGGTTATTCGGGTTATTGTTCCCATTAGTAACCCCTTGCTGGTAGTGCGTTGGTGGACGCTGCTGGCCATCATGGCTTGGGCGGTTCTGAGGTGGCAATTGGAAGTTTTTCACACCATTATTTCCATTATCATGGGCAGCAGGAGGCCCTTGTTGCCGGTTGTAATTTTGGAGTTCAGCCGAGGACAGCGGATAGTAATTATTCCCGCTATTACTCGGGAATTCGCCACTCTGCGGCCTATTGTTGTAGTTATTGCCATTGTTGCTGCTATTTGCATTCGCGACGTGGGAGCCCGGAACCACTTGGACCGGCAAGGGAACGCCTTGCTTGTAAGGCGCCTCGTGGTGGTGGGTCAGGCTGAAAGGTGGGCCGAACTTGCTTTGATTCAAGTTGTAGTTACTGTTCAGAACTTCGAGCGGAATTGCTTCGAAATGCTGGGCCTGTTGTTGATGCTGTTGTTGCTGGGGTTGTTGCTCACCAGAATGCTTGGTACCTTGTGGAATCGGTAAAACCGGTCCACGATTGTTAATCCTCGCCGGCTTCGGGGTTGGGTAGAAAATGGGTTTTGGTGGGGTTGAAGAGGTTGTAGGGGCGGTGGGAGGATATGAGCTGTGGACCAGGCTGTGACGGGGAATTGCTTGGTTCGGCTGAGCTCTGACTATTGTGAACCTTCCCACCTAGAAGCTTCACGATTCCATCGATAATGTCCTGGACATCCGGACTCGCTTTCCGTCCTGTTTCTGCGGATGAGGCAGGGGTCAAATTAAAGATGTCTGGTATGACTGGTTCTGCAATTTTTGGCTCTATTAACAAATTCCGTCCGTCTCTAACTGGAGGTTCTTGCGGGAAACGAAAGTTGGAGGACTCTTGATCGCGGTCACGGAATACGAGCAGTGGAGTCTGGCTTGGAATTGGAAATGTGACCTTGCCACGAATTGCATTGATCGGAGTCTCCCGTCGTCCCGTATTGGGAAAAGCATCGATTTGGTTCTCCTCATCATTCGGATTGCTATTCGTTCTTCCGCGTGCTTTATTTACTAAAAGATAATGGAACTAGGAGAGACGTGGAAGGAGAAGCTGAAGACGGAAGAATCGCTATCCGTTTCTGTATCCGGTGGAAATTGTCTGGAAGAAAAAATAAAACCAAAAATTAATGGAGGCTTCAGGCTACAATTAGGCAAATAATACTGTATGCATAATAATGCTTCTTGTGAACGGAAACCAGTATTTGTTTAAGTGATTCCAGGCACTCAAATTATACATCAATTTTAAATTCATTGAAACTATGTTCGTGCATGAATAACAGGGATCAAAAGGCATATAACTGGCAACGGGAGAATTTCATTAGATACAATAGGCAGCTTCAAATATTAACTGGTAATCTTTTCCAAAATCTTAATATTAATCGGCTATTAAATTTTGGTTTTGAACCAAATAAAGCTAGTCAACCTCAGAACAATTTTTTTTAGCTTATGCTTTCCGGTGTGGTGCCGCCTACAATTTAAACATTTCCAAAATTCGGTAATCTGACGTACGACTCAACACTCAACACGCCGTTGTGAACGAATTAAACTTGGCAAGCTTAAATATGCTCTAGATAATAATAATTTATAGTTAGGCTGGACGGCAGCTTTCGGAATATTTTAATTCAGTAAATAGATAACTTGTATTTATGCAATCACTAGATCTGTGAAAATTCCAAATTCTTGTTCACGTATTTGTTCCGTGAAGACAAGAAAATCCAAGCATGATGAGAAGCAATAGGATCTCATGAGAAGGAAGGTGCTCCCTGCATGAACCCGATGACAGATTCGTTTGAACTCATCATCGTAAACATAGGTAAGTGCATAGACATAGACACGTATGATTCAAGAACTGTTTCCGACAATCAACTTGACTGAAACAAAAGAACGGTCAGTGTCGGCTTGAGCACTTGATGTCTATCTTCCACACAGATTATGTCATTAGGACTCTCTAACCTCTCAGGCCGGGAACAACCGTTGTAAACTGTAATGGCAAATGGCAATATAAAAAATACAACAAAACACAAGGTAATTACCACTACGGCTACTACGAGTCGTATAAACCTATATCACCTGGTAGCAATTTACACCGCCGTGTTAGTATTACTACCGAAGATGAGAATAAAAGCAGATCGGACTAAAGATAGCATCATACAACAAATTCGAGTACAAGTAGGCATGTCATAAGTCATAATTCGAGCAATAATGCTTGTTATAGTTTAGAGGTCAACATTAAAAATAATCTGATCCGTAGGATTCCGGATCGTAAATCGTACACCGTTGAGTTAAAAAAAAATCACCTCCAGATTTAGCTTCATACTTAAATTTTCAGTGCTCTCAGGCACGTTGGAGCTTATCGCTATATAATCTTTTGAGTCTTTGCCGGAAAAATCGAACATGATTGTTTATTTGGCAACAAACCGATATTTTATTCTACACGTGCTAATTAACGCTTGTATGTATATGAACTTAAGCCGTTACGTAATGCCAAGTTCCATTGCATGAGGCGAAAACAAACAAGCCATTTGAAGCCATATTTATAAATACAAAGTAATCAAGCAATCATGGCCTGGCTGGAGTCCTTCGTGGCTCGTGAACATTAACATTCAGCTTGCATTAATAGGCCAGAAAACGGGACTTCTTCTGGTACACGCTACAAGGCACAACAATAGCCATTGCCAATAATATAGGCTACAAAAATTGGCGTTCACATGAAAGTGTTAATGTGGATTGGATATGGTTTTCGGTGGACAACCGTGTTTCATAGAACTCGAATTTATACATGATCGGTTAAGGGTTAAATTGTGAGGCCACTTGTAAACTAGTAAAGTTTTAGAAATATTGTAATTTAATTAAAATAAAATTATTAGGTGCTTACAGGGTTCTTAGGTCCTTAAGCATGCACAAATCGAAGGATCCATTTTAATCTGTGATTCTGAATCTGGGTGAGCGCTATGCTGCTGCTAATGGCGAAGGAGCCAGACAAGGTTTTATTACTGCAAATTAGGGCACTCATGAAAAGGCTAGTAACTCAAGCTAGTGTAAACATGACGTGAGAAAATGAACGGCAGAACTGAACCTCGACAATTTGGCGAATTGCTCTGGCTATTCCGCGTGAAATGGACTTGAATGGAACGGGTCTTTTGATAGGAGAGATGATCCACTGAAGATGAGATTAATTACCACATGGTCGGTCCTCTTGGTTAATTCTGGCCTTTTCTACTGATGGCTGGCTCATATTAAACTTGTGCCCTACTTCTGGGGCTGTTTGTTCAGATGAAGAAGTCCCGGCCTTTTGTGCACAGAAAAACATGAAGCCAAACCATAAGAAGAACTACGGGTCCGTTATGAAATGATAAGCAAAAAAATCCTGTACACAATAATAAACATCAACAAGATTAATCGAATCTCGGCTCGTTTCGTTTATTCACTCTTTCTGTGGGTAGCCTGGGTTCGATTCTGAATCAAAATTATACCATACCTAAGCGGACACGAAAAGATGCCGTGCTTGGATCATCTTAACCTGAGCGGAAGTATGCATTGTTGCATAACTGATTACACCAGACAGACGCTACAGATTAGCCAGGAACATAGGCCTATACATAATTTTGCCCGAATCGAGCGTATTGAGTTTAATTACGCAAGATTCAAGTCGTCCATTGTTCGTTGAATCGGTGTGAATTTCTGGCATTTTTTGCGTCTTCAAGACGAACAGAAGAATTGAAATTGTTACATGGTACAGCTCGACAATGCATGGTTGGAAGATTTAATGCTGGAGAGCTTGAAACTTGTAGATTCCTTGCAAGTGCTGACTCTATTGTTGTGCAAATTAGGACACGGATTTTCCCTTGTTTCCTCCGACTGCCACCGTGGAAATTCGAGGCTTTTCTCAGCCTCATTTCCGCTATGGCACTCTTGTGGCGATGACAAGAGACAATTGACGCGGCAATGGCTCATCTCATGCAGCAGAGATGCACTCATTTTGCTCATGTGTTTTTGTTTCTTCTTGCAATTCTTAGTGTACCCTCTACTGTATACGTAGAACACAGTGATGCCATCATAGGCATTATAATTTTGAATTTTAAAAAATCTGACCTCAGAAGAACAATGTGACATAGAATTATTTTTCATCAGGGGAAGACTCGGATTATATGACAAATCGGTTAAGTCGAAGGACTTTTAAGTCTTATCAGCGAGTAAATTAAGATTTCCCGAAACACCTATTTTTTTCTAGAATTGTGAGACCTGAATAAACTAGTAAACCGAGAATTCTAGACGACTTTTTATGACGTCGTCAGACTTTTAATTTTTTTAAAAAATACTTTAAATTCACAGTGAGCAGCTCAGGTAAAATTGATATCCATTCGAATCACAGTATTCCTATAACTTATGATGGACTGTTGCGAATTAAGCTGCATAGGTCTGATCTGATCTAAACTTCTTCGGTACAGCCTGTCTGTTGATATTTTTGAGGTCAGAGGCTTAACGGAACGTCGGTGGTAATAGATTTTTGAGAGAGAAGGAGCTCGTC
>VNWX01002074.1:0-13101 GCA_009869905.1 Ceratophysella communis | reverse complement strand
AGGAAGCTGATGACTGATGGCTCGAAAGTATATTCCTGGCGATGGGCTGGGATTGGTCCGAGGAGGTGACGACGTGTGGCGTTCTGCCCCATTCACAAGAAATCGCAGGGTTGTAAATTGTTAATCTCAAGTAAGTCTTCCAAACACTGTAATTACCTACGGTTAAAAATTCTGCGTAGTCCAAATCGGAAAACATAAGGAGGTATTTTACTACGCATATTTTTGTATTTTTCGCTTGTATTCCGGATTTAGTAAGGAAATAAACTGCCTACCAAATTTTTTTAAAAGTTTAAAATATCCCAACTTTAAAGAGAAACAAACGCTTTAAGAATACTACAACATTTTCAGCAAAAATGTAGGTATGCTGATCTATCTGTCGATTCGACTTGAAATGTTTCAATTCAGAACACAGTGAATTCAGTGACACACTGAAATTAACTTTCTAGCTAATAACTAGAAGAAGTTTTGAGCATATCCGTGCAATACTCGAAATGAGCTAGACATTATTCCGGAAACTTTGACATCTTTAAATTATCTACTATTTAATTCGGAAAAATAAAGGGAACAAATTACATCCTGTCAGAGCCTAAAGGAATATAAGACCGTCTATTTTTTTTTTAATTACCGCCCTGGTAGTAACCACCCTGGAAATCAAGCTCGGACAATTTTTTCGCAAGCCACCACCACCACCAGCACAATGAACACCAATGGACAAGCGGGTCGGAAAATGGGTATTTTCAACCCCGGTAATCACAGAGGGTGTGGGTCGGGTGCTGGTCATTGGGGACACGGGGCACAATGAACAACATTTACTTAAATCGTAGCATTTTCTATTTATTTAGGCATACCAGTTATCATTCCATATCGAAGAAATTGCCCTTTTACTGTAAAAATTATAAACGCTTTAATTCATTTCGTTAGCTTAACTTGTGCACAGTTAGAGCTTAGAGGAAACATTATCTGACTACGACTGTGAGAGAAAAACTATTAAATTAATTGAGGCGCCTGGTTTTTTTCAGATTCAGCATCTTCTCACGCTTTTATATTGGCTTCAATATCGACATGTCTTAATTTAATTACTTATGTACATTGTAAATCAATTCTTATCCTGATTTATGCTTCCTAAACTCTTAATTGACAATGCCTTAATCTGTTTCAGTGACTACAGGCCTCAAATAACCTTTGTCTTCTCCTCTTTATTCTGAAACAGTTCAAGGCTCTTTATTTAATGCGTTTTGTAATGTTGAAAATGGCAATTGACAATCCAACTGTAAAAGTACATCACACACACACCAAAATGCGGCACCGGCGGCACGCAGCCAGCTCACGAACACAAATTGCCATTCTTTACTCATTAGACGCTAGGTCGGATTTTTATTTGCATAATGAGTTTAAGTCTTGACACTTGAATTTCAAATGAATCAATTTGGATTTCGATTTGATGTGTGATTACTATTGAGATGATTTTCTTAGTAGCAGAAAATAATGACCTTGTATTGAGAACTAAAATATTCTTAAATAATAATTACACAAAGCCTAAATTATTGACTCAAAATTTGGAAAGATATCAAGAAAATAACATAAAGACATTGAGGTAAATTTAGACACAAAACCTACTTGCATAATTGCAGTTTATCTATCTCTGCATGCCGATTCGTCAAATTTCTTTAAAAATACCTAAATATATACTTAATACTTTTATAACTTAATTTCGTTAGGTAGCCTTTATTTAAAATTCCGATAAGTGTTAACAAATGTTACACTAAAAATACCTTCCTAAGATTTCTTAGCACATAATTCTACACACTGGAATTATGAATATTCCTCAACTACTGCTTCTGAAGCATTTGCAATCAAAACTATTTTGAGAAATTTTAAATACAAAAACACGTGCATTGCATGAACAGAAGACAGAAGAGCATCTACCTACAGATTTGTTCCCGAGTCTTGCGCCACTCAGATTTAAAGTTTAATCAAAGCTGAAAATGCACAGGAAGAGGTTATCAGGGTTAAGATGAGAGGTTACAGGTGGATATGCAGAACAATATTCAATATTTAACGCTGGTCTAATATACGCCTTAACTTTGTTTACTACTACGGTAGGACTGTATTACTCATTTAACCAGAGGCAAGTGCTAAATTAAGATTGCATTTACTCTTGTACTAAAGTAAGAAAAATAGAATGAATGACTTTTACTGAAGATGAGAAGTGTTCGTAATACACACTGGTCTAATTGTCTTATTCGATTTGGAACTCTCCTCGGCCCGTTTTGTGAATAAGTTAACTTCTCATATGCTGCTACCTACTACTTGAAGAATGCGCTAATACATAGTGCCCGGTATCGACGTGTCGGATCACAAATTCCTTACAAAATTCCAGACTTTCTGTAGGCTGAGTTTGGAATTTAAATCGAAACAGAACATCGAAACACTTCTCAGAATCATATTTCATGATAAATGATAGTCAGCTCTGGATCTGGACTGGTCAGCCTACCATGCGTTTACTGTGTTATCAAGCTGGAAACTATTCTCTCCCTATTTGATAACGAAAGTATGTGATAAGATTATTCCGGTCAAGTTATAGTCCCCGTAGAATGTTCTTATGGTTTTCATATAGTTAATTTAGGTGTCGATGAAATCAGTAGAAACGAATGCATTGCAGGTATGTAATAGATAATCACTTCTGTTTGCGTAGATGCTCACGTAGTGAGGACAGAACAACTGGCCTTTCTGATAAGCCTAACGAATTGATTGCGAATGACAGTCACCTGGATTTGACGCGAATAGAATATCGAGCAGTAGATAGGTACTAAATTGTAAGGCCACAGGGTTTATACCATTTTCACTTTGCGTATCATCGTAGACGCTAATTACTCAAGCGGAACTGAAATTCGATATTAAAGCCATGAAGTCGAAAGTGTATCGTGTTTTTAGGCAGCTTATATTACTTGGACTCCTTTCCAACCTTGCCTTTTCAGTAGAAAATTTTAACTTGGAGGGTCAAAGATACAAATTAGTCAGTACGTTCAAATCAGGAAATTCATACTTTCAAAAGATTCATAATTTTAGTTTACTATAGCCTAATTCTGTGTACTCAAATTTTAGAGGCTGAAGGTGATGCCACAGAAGCACCTCCTGGGACCAGCCCCAACAGCAATCCGCTTAATCAGAAGAACGGCACGACTCTCGTGCAATGTCGAGCCAATGGTAACTGCTGTGGGACCTACACATGGCCAGGTCAAGGATTCATGGATGACCCATCAACGGCTCCACAGTCTTGCGCAGCTCTTCCCTCAATAAAAGATGACCCAAGAAATACCATAGCCTGTTTCGGGCCTTTAGTCTACTCAAATGGAACGAGACGACC
This sequence comes from Ceratophysella communis, assembly GCA_009869905.1. NCBI lineage: Eukaryota > Metazoa > Arthropoda > Collembola > Poduromorpha > Hypogastruridae > Ceratophysella > Ceratophysella communis. The sequence continues at coordinate 9,734 of VNWX01002074.1, read as the reverse complement.
TGATCCTAAATTGGTCATGAAGGAGTGCTATTCTAAAAATCTTCCTTGTTTCTGTAGTGGGAAATCTTGTATGAAATACTCGTTTCTCATGAATAACAAAGGTAAGGGAAATTTAGAATTCAAACTGGTAAATGCTAAGAAAGCTGTGAATTTTCTCCACTTTTTAAAATTAATTTTTTTTAGACAAAACCATCGTCAACGAGACACGATTTTGTGGAACCTTGACCAATGTTGAAACCAACTCTCCAGTTACTTCAGGCTGCTACCAGGAAAATATCGAAGGGACGCCGTATATTCGGGAAGTTTGCATCTGTGGATCCAGAGTAGATGACTACTGCAATAGTAGCAAAGCGTCAGGAGTTCTAGCGTCTATTACACTCGTATTGTCCATTGCTTTTTATTCTGTGTACTTCTACTGATTTCTAGGTATACTTTAAAATTAATTCAAGTCCTTGTTTATTAAAAACGATTTGCGCATTTTCATTATATTTAAAAGTGAAAATTTGCTTCATTTCAAACATAAAATAATAATTTGAAACTGTACGTTAAGAAATGTGCTGTAGCAGCATTTACGCATTAGCATTTTAAATTGGCGTAATGTTGCTGACATTTTGTATGCATTTTCACATACGTTTATTCAGGAGTATCACTGATTAAAGGTTTTCTACTACTATCAGGGATCCAAATAGCTACATAGAATTTGTAAACTACATAAAAGTGTACTGCACAGACTAGTAGAAGAAATAACGTTTACTGAACAATTGAACATTTTAAGATATTGCTATGCGCCCGTTAAATAAATCAACAGAGGTAGATTAGATACGGGATTAGCGAAGTTCTGGAAGTAGGTAATGTTTTTTCTGACGACACTGTCACGGTTTAACATTCGGATTTATGCTAAAAGCAGGCACCTACAGAGGGGTTTTATCGCTTTAGATTGTAAATGGGTTAACAGTCTTGATTTGTGTACGCACATTATACTGTGTATTTATATAGAGCTATCGGTACCTACTTACAGCTAAAGTACAGTTTAAAATTAATTGCGCGCAGTGGTGCTGAGCTTCTATATTTAAAATTACATAGACTATTATTACTCAATATTATTTCTTGGCTGATATTGGAGCTATCCATTATTTTAAACGTTTTCTCCACTTAAGAATTGACACTAAGGAAGCTTTACTTGTTAATGGCTTCTTATTAGCTTTTTATGGCTAGGCTACGAGTATTTAAATCAAATTGATGATTCTGCAGTAGAAATGTTTTCATTATTTGGCAAACGTTTTAAAACAATGGGGGGAAATACAAATATTATTTAATTATATGGTTATTGATAAGTCTACCTGATTATTGGTAGAATTTATTGGTCCTAACCTTGGACTTGCACTGCCAGCAGTTATAAATCGGCTAGGGTTTGTCACTTTAATTTAACATGATAGTTAATTGCAACATTGTGAATAGTGTATGAGATAACAGCAGTACGAATACATATTACCAATATCAATCATCCTCCAAAATCAATAGAAATAATTTTAACATTTAAATTCATTTATAAAATTTTAATGCAGCAAACGGAGAACTACTTAAACTTACTCAGCAAATTCTCCTAAACAACATCTTCCCCAACAGTGCCGTATTTGACAGTTATTTTTTTTCTACAGGAAGCCTACTGATATTAAATCGAGTAGTTATTGCAACTAGGTAGGGCACGAGGTACAATTGCCTGACTTAAATTAACCTTAAATATTCAATATTCAAAGCACCTGTTAAGCACTACAATGAAATCGTAGAATCTATAAGCAATGAGCAATAGTTCCTCGACCTTGTCACAGCTCAAACGCCATTAAATTAATTATTTCTTATTGGAGGAAGCTATAGCACGCCGATATCCCTATTTAGTATTGGAAATTGAATATAATACTCGACTTAAAATTAATCAAAGAAGTGATTCAATAGCCCATATAATGCAGTATTTAAGCCACCCACGAGACACAATAAAAGCCACAGCTCATAGCATCCTTCGGGATTTCAACAATGGAATCACAGAGTTCCTTTCGTAAACGTTCAGACCCACAACACAAGCTTAAGTAGTTTCTTCCAAATGGAGACACACAGATAAAAGTCCAACAACAATGAGAACTTTTGTTACAAATACGCCGTCCATGTCTTATCTCAAATCGCCCACCACCACGGTTCAATAACAATAGATTTTCTTTCTGCCATGGCCTACAGCGGAGAACCTACTACGGATATTTAATTAGTATTACTATTACAGTTGTGCTGAGATTACTTCCGGCCTATCCCACTGATCTTGAGGAGTAATCTTTGATCTTAACCTTAAGTGATTAGGCTGTAGTTCCTTATCGAAGAATTTGCGGAATTTTTGATGCAGAAAATTGTACANGATCTTGAGGAGTAATCTTTGATCTTAACCTTAAGTGATTAGGCTGTAGTTCCTTATCGAAGAATTTGCGGAATTTTTGATGCAGAAAATTGTACAGACCAATGCACAAATGTCGGATTTTGCCAACAATATTATGTATTTACCTCCGAATTTCAACACTTCACTGCGGCTTGAGCATTACCTACCTAAATTTTCACAGTTGTCGCGGAACCAAGCTTAAATTCTTTCAAAAACCGGTCACTTCCGGGAATGTTATTTTGTTCAAGGTACGAAACACAATATCCCCATCCCGCCATATCTTCAGTGATGTTTACCGAAGTAGGCGGTGGGGGCGTCTCATAAGAAGTAGAACGACCAGTAGAAGACATTGAAGAGAATGAAAGCAACTGGAAAGACGACACGAGAATAACTTGTCAATGACATTGACATCTCGGATTTTGGGCAAAGAGTTCTTCAGTGCATGAGCTCCCCGTCTGAGCGTCTGGAGGACTTTAGGATGTTGACCCGTCGGCGGTTTTCCATATCCTCGCCCAGCCCTTCCCCTCCCCCGACCCCCACTCGTGGAAGAGGCGTAAATCGAGGAGGGATGGTGATGAGCTCTGATGGATTCGGAAGCTGGGTGGAAAACGTGGGGAATGGCTTCCAATGGAAGGGTCACTCCGGGACCCAAAGCTCCGTTGGCGAATTGATGGAATCGGTGAAAGTTGGAGCTCCTGTTTGAAACATGAATCACAATCATAGATTAGTTGGTGGTAAGGTACTGATATAGCGTGCGGCCCGGGGGGCGCATACGATTTCGGGTCGCACACAATAGCAACATTTTCTCGGGCCGCACACGATAACAAGGGATTCTCGGGTCTCACACGATAGCAGCTTGAAAATGTACAGGGCGCCTCTCGTCGGTGAGTTCCATTCAAGCCGCAGTACTGCTTGTAAGGACTAAGTTAGAATTAAATACTTATCTCTGAGATAATTATACACCAGCCTCCTCGATTCCTACAATGTTCAAAACGACTCAGAAGTAAGTAGATGGAATTTGAGTAATACTTCAGGAAACGGAATTGTTATGTACCGTAATATAACATCCAGCTAATCTTAAGTTAAAATTCTATAGTTTGAGCTATCTTAAATGTAAAAAATTTAGATAACTCAGCGGTCATAGTCCTCTGCAATCCAAACTCCAATCTCTCAGTGCCTTTGTAAAAATACGAAACTAAAACTCGAAGCCGCGCTACTTTTATGCTAATATTAAAAGTCTACACTTTCAGAAGGCCCGATGTAAATATGGGATGTAGGACATAAGTCATTCAGGAAAAACCTTGGATACTAGATCGGTGAACATCGGGAATCGCTCAATTATGCTACCCATACAAATACACGCTGATTGAACATTATTCCACTAAAGCATTTTAGTTTATCCTAATAAGTCATACCTGTAGTTCAATAATCTCTTCATTTCCATATAGCTGTTCTGTATTTCGTCGAGTGGGCGTATCTGCCTTGAGTCTTTTGCTTGATCTTCTTCTTAGCCCTCGCTCCCCAGTACGTGTAGTTCACTGCAGCGTATTCCAGAAGTGCCGCAAAGACAAAAACGAAGCACATTACAAGGTAGATATCAATGGCCTTCACATAAGAGATTCTGGGAAGGGTCGAACGAACGCCCGTACTAATTGTGGTCATTGTGAGCTGCGTTCAGTAGAAAAAACTTCGATTAATTATTGAAAAGAAGACTAAAATGTTTTAGAATTAGGTGAGGCTTTAGCAACTTACCACTGTAGTGATGCCCAATGCTACCCTGGCACTAGTTGCTTCGTGGTTGATCCTAAAAAGAATTCAGAATTTTGAAATTAATTCGGAACAACTGGGAGTAGTTCGATAGGAATTGGAATATGAATTTGAATAGAAATATTTAGCATTTAGTAAAGTCGAATGCATTTTGAGATCTAACGAAACATGATATCGGCATATTTGCTGCCAGCCACACCATTTGCATTTTGCATTGCACCATAACATATTATACATAGGATATCTACAAGAAAAGTTTTCCAGATGGTCGTAGGCTTCGTAGAAACATTTCAGGCGTCACCTAAATAACGCATACTATTTATCATATTGTATACGGTCTGGTTTTCGGCAAATGCACCTAAGAAAAGACGGCAAGTGACATTCTATATTTCTTTCACTTCCACTGTTAGATTTTTAATCTCCGGTCCTCGATCTCGAGATCTTGCTAGCGCTTTTACTGTACTAAACCCAACCATGCCGTAAATAAGCTTTAAAAAAATACAAGACCCAGAAACAGTTTTCCATACCAAAATGAAACCCAGGATAGCATGACGATCAGAATGGAAGGTAGATAAGTCTGAAAGATGAAGTAGCCAATGTTCCTCTGTAACTTGAAAGACAGGGACAGGCGCTGATATATCCCCGTAGCCAACGTTTCTGTTCGGTCATTCGTTTCGTAGTCTATGATCGTTGAATTGCGGAAGGTCAGCATCTGTGACGCCCATCACCGGCTCATCTTTCCAGTACATCACCACATCAGAGACTGTGTAACCGTAGCTTTCAATTTCCACTGTGCAGTTCTGTAATTGGAGCAGATAAAATAGAAGAACATCATAGGCATAAAAGTGAAAGCTTTTATGTACCTACGAATTTAGAAAAATCAAATGCAGTACCTGGCTGTCCAGTGGATAGTAGTGAAGGTCCATCATACAGGCCAATGTTGTTGTGAATCGCATTCCATAGGTAATGCTTCCATCTCCATACAGTCTGACCATTTTATTTTTTTCTGTGACATCGTGTAGGAAGCTGTAAAAGGAATCGATGAGTTAGTGACAAGTTATGCGTATCAAGAACAGAAGTATTAAAAGGCAAGCTTTTTTAGGTATCTATTTGAATTAGCTAAGGTTTGACTAGGTCAAAACGGGTCGATGGGGGACAGCATGGTTGAGGGGAAAGCAGAGATGCACATACAGGGATGACTACAAAAAACAACGCTATTGTCTAAATTTCAGCATGATAGCGGAGCGTTTAAATGAAGGGCTAATAATGACCTGTTTTTATCATTAGCGAAGAAGGTGTCTGGTACCCAGATTTTTTCTGCAAAGTCACCAGAAAGCGTGAGGACTTCATCATTGGAACTGAAGCCGAGCCGATCATCCTTCCAGTACTGATTCAAATACATCGTGATCGTGTAGTCCTGGACAAGAAGTAGACAGAAAAGAAGGCTTTTACTTTTTTTTTTATTTTTTTTTAGAAAAGTAGTTCCATCAAGTAGTTTCACACATGAAACAAGCAGACTTTTTTCGCTGAATCGACATCTGCCTCATATAGATATGAGCACAACACTTCTTCAGCCTCTTTTGACTGTCATACCTACTACCGACTACCGTCGTTGGGCCAGCCCAGCTCTTTGATAGGCAATTTTTTCTCTCTGTTGTTGCAGAAATCAGTGCCATATCGATTTTTATCTCAGAGCTCCTTTTACCTCTCTGTCTGGTCTAGGCCAAGGCTTGGAAATTCTATCTGTAGTCAACGTCAAAGTTAACACAATGCTAAACCTGGTCTCATTCTCATCCTAGCCATTTTTGGTGTCCTATCCTGGCAAGCAGCTGAATTTCGTTAATCTCATTTAAAATTTCCTAATGATAAACAAAGATGCTAGTTTAACTAATTGGCAAAAATCACAAGCCACCAAATTTTCAAACTCTGAGCACTACAGCATCATCATTTGGCATATGTATATAATAGAACTTCATCGCTGTATGTCCGTGGGCCCTTTACCAGCAATGAGTATTACGTTACCATATACGTAAACAAATTATTACAGTGTACACTACTGACATTGATACGCTCTATGATTAAATAAATAAGGAGTATTGATCCACATGGAATTCAGTGACGTTGGCGGAATAGGAAATACGTAAGCCATTGCACAAATTAAATGATTTTTGCACAGCACGGGCTCTCTTTGGCGAGGAGGAAAGATGCCAAGATTGAGTCTTATTCTGTCCGGGTTCCTGGTGTTTGCTATTTACTCTCCATGTCACTTATTAGCTAAGTCCAGTCCATAATTTATGATAATAATAAATCTCATACGGCCACACTGTCAGTCAATTATATTTCGTAATAATCTCAATTGAAAAACCTATTTTTAGACTGACTAAACTGACAGGGTATAAACAGACAGAAGCATATTAATTAGGATCAACCCGGAACCACGTTGGGATTAATAATTGAATTCTCGTCAAAAATGTCAAACATGGATTAATCATTATTATTTCAAATTAACTAATAATATTGCATTACTATTAGATAAATACACGCAGATATAATGTCAGAAGTGTTATCTGAGCTGGTTTCTTCGTCTTCGGCGTCTAGTTTATCACTGGAGTTTATTATTAAAGTTAAGGTGTCGAAATGCAGGCTTCCTCAACTTTGAAAATTACAAATTTCACGTTTGGATTTTGATGTTTTGCAAATGCGGGAGTATGGTACCTACATATTTTTTTCGAAATTATAGTAGGAGCTTTTACGACCGGAATTTTTCAACTGTTTTGCTGACCGTATTCCAAAATATAAGACCCCGTCGAGAATGAAAACGAGAAATACCTACTCATTAAATTTTTTAAAAAGCTATTTCCTAGTTATTATTTAGCTTCAGCATGAAAATAAGACTATCAGGGTGTGAATCCAAAGTCATATTTGCCAATTTTACCAGTCGTCGGTGATACAGAATAGGTCTGAAAATACGCTGGCAATAACTAATGCCTCAAGTAACCCAGGTACAATAGAAATTAGCCGGTTAACGAATTTCTTGGAATGAGAACCTCCCAGAACTATAAATGCGAAGATATGCCATTTATCGTGAGCACAGCTTTGTCTCTACACAATGCTTTCCAATTACAGAGTTTTAAGAAGCTGAAGTCAATAGAAACGAAAATGGTAGCAATACGGAGGATGCTCTTCCTCAACTCTTGGTTTCTGTAAAATGGGACACTGGATCGAGCTGAATGGAAGGAATTGAATTCATTTGTCACTGTCACCTTCCGCGTCTGGGACAAGTAAGCCGTGAGAGTCATCGTGTTCCAGTGTACTTGCCAGATAGGCCTTAGCCCCAGTCAACCTACAAATACACAGTTCTGTCTTGTTCTTCCAAACCCTAAATTAATGGCTACAACTCCACTGTTATTTATGACGTGTCAAGGACTTTAACTTGAGTACACTCCAATGACGGGTATACAAAATTCTACTTCTGAAACATAACTAGGAAGGCTTCTAGACGCGAAAATAGTTCTGTCTTGAATTTTGAATTAACTCATTTCGACAAAAATTCCAAGACGTCTCGTTCTGAATTTGGATTTAGAGTAATTAATTTCCCCCGGTTTATATCGAAAAACATTTTGAAGCATTTTAAAATATGGTTCAAAATCCTTAGGCATGGGAGACGCGAGCTTACCATGTTGACTTCCGAAATGTGATCAAAACTGGCAATAGTCAAGTCTCATGCCCACGTAGAGCGGATCCCCTGAAAAAATAGGTAAAAGCCATAATTGTTAAAATGTCATTTAGCAGTTAAAAGCTGCTCATAGCATTTTCGGTGAGCTTGAAAATGCCAACGCCTTGATGAAACTGCAATAATTTCTGGCGTTGAATTTTCCAGTTTTATTTATGGCGTCTTTTACTTTCTAAAACATGGATCATATTCAAGACAAATGACCTCAACGTATTTCTATTTTATACCTAGTTTTGCATAATAAAATGATCTATTTCTTCACCATTTCGTTAATACAACTTTCACCAAATTAATACGAAATGTTAAGTGAATCTACTCCAGTTAACCCAAGCCCTTGTCATTCGAATGAAAGAGATGATCGTTTTGTAGGTAATAAAATAAGTAAAGAGTCGCCATCTATTTTATACCTAGTTTTACGTAAAGACCTATTTCTTCACCATTTCGTTAATACAACTTTCACCAAATTAATACGAAATGTTAAGTGAATCTGAATCTACTCCAGTTAACCCAAGCCCTATTGTCATTCGAATGAAGGAGATGATCGTTTTGTAGGTAATAAAATAAGTAAAGAGTCGCCATATAAATTCACTTGCAAGTCCGCAATGGACTGTCACCATGAGACCAGCTTTTACGAGCCTCCAAATTCCCAGTGTAGTAATAAAAACCAGAGCATTTTGCACAGATTTTGCAAACAGTTGAACTGTGGCCAATTCTAAACGAGAAGTGACAACAAGCTGCTGTTGAGGCACTTGAGGACTTGAGACATGAAAGCTTTATGGCTTTCACAATATAAAATGAAATGTCTTTATATGAACTAGAAAAGTAATTTCGCCTTTATATCTATTTATCAAGCAACTTACAGGGTCATAAGTACAAACCATTTCTGCACTTGAGAGAGTGGCATATGAGTACATATACGGCAGGGTTTCCTTTTTGAAATTCTGCCAAACGTGACAAAAGTTCAGTCGTGCATTAGGTTTCGTGGTAAGAATGGAAAGTGAAAGCGAAATGTAATTTCACCCTTGTGTCTTGTACATTTCATCCTGAGGCTAGTAACGAGGATAATGTGTAAAATGGGACGTTTAGCACGGAGAGTTCTACAGGGGTGCTTAAGATATTTCCGGCGCAATTAAGCCTAAAAAGTCCCAAATTTTTAAGTTTATTGCAAGGTTAAGTATTAACACGCCAATTCTGATAGTGGAAGCTATTTACAAGAGTAGAATGATAAATGACGTTGGAATAACTCGGGCTCGGCCGAGAGGTGAAGAGAAAATGGAAATAGTTGGAATTTTGGCTTATTTCCTGAATCCTGGACTGGAGAAAGTTCAAAGAAAAGAAAGGTGCTCGGCCAGCCTCATAACTTTCCTTGTTTAGACCTAAAAGGAGGCTCCACACTGCAAAAGTATCTACTTTCTCTCTACGGAAAAGTACGCGGTGCCTTGGTTGAGCTTCCCAGCTATTGTAACCCATTATAGGCTCCTTGTTTGTCACATCTCCTTTTTCATCTTCCCAACCAAGCCAACCGAGCAAACGTTCTCTTCGTATCGATCTCCTCACTTTCACTCGGAAGCCCGACAAAGATTTACCTTGGAACAAAGTCATATTTCAAACTTTCGACACGCTCCTACTTAATTTTTTTTAATTTGCGGCTGCTGCCGCTGTATCTCAATTTCCTTAGCTTCATTACCCTTAAACGGTTTCCATTGAGGCCGTCATAGTATTTGAATCTCCGACTTTATTGTTTAATGCACCTGTCCATGGTTTATACTGAAATGGCCAAGGAATTTAGCATTTTTCTCGAGTTTAAAAAAATAA
>VNWX01002073.1:0-13103 GCA_009869905.1 Ceratophysella communis | reverse complement strand
AATAAATAAATATGTGTTGAAACATAATTATATGTGTTTTGAATTATCAGCGTATCATGTGTAGTTCAGGAACCCGTGTACATGTGGTTACACCAGGCCAGGCGCTTTCGCGGCGCGGCCCTCCTGGCCTGAAGTGTAGTAACGTTATCTGAAAATCACAAAATACGAAACCATACCTGTACTACCCGACAGAGTTGAAAATGACCACGCCGCAAGTTCTCAACTGCTGTTGAAGAAGATTTACTTTTGTTGCCTTCCAAAACTTTGTGTAGCTGGGTGAAATAGCTGGTCAATATTAGTGAGAAGAGACAGAGCAAAACCTCTCCGAAATTCCAACCCGTATAGGGATAAATTTCTGAGACACCTAACAGAATTCCAGTATACAGCGAGGCAGTTGAGTTTCGAAAGTGGTAGCTGTTTAGCTTCTCGAAGTAGTTGCCCACGCTTGTAACGTTGCACTGAATACCTGTTGACATGTGAGAAAAAGCAAAATAAAGTATCATGTAAGCACATGGGTCAACAAGTTTAATTATTAAACGATTTTTTTTAGAATTAGTTACCAAATGACCAATAGTAAAGCACCATTGACAGAATATGAGCAGACTCTAGAATGAAGAAAATACCAACACAACTTAGCCATAATCCGGGTGGCATTTTTATTCCATATGCTTCACAAACGGCATCAGCGCATTTGCATGTCGCCAGTAATTTAGGCAGCAACTTGATTTTTAAGATTGAAATGACGGTATTAATGAATACATGACCGACGTAGATTAGGTACAAACATATCTCGATTAAGCTTTCTGCGTCTTTTGAGTCTCCCTTGATGAGCTTTAAAATGTAATTGGCAAAATAAATTATTTGGCAAATAATGAGAATTAGGGTAGGTAGCCAATACGGGCTAAAAAACGAGCTCGGAACGACAACATTATGTCCTTTTTCTACAAATGGGCATAATCCCAATACTCGATAGACAACGAGTACCGGCTTCAAATATTTCCAAGTCTCAGAAGAATTAAGTTTATCACTGCCTATTTCTGTCACCATGAGTTCCGCAAACAAATTGCCCCTTAGCGTTGAAACCGGCCGATCTACTTCATGAGTAAGCTCGCCCTGCCTCAGATCGCCTATTCGATTTCTTCTTTGAAACAGTACTTCCACATGAGTCGGTCCACTTGATGCCATTGCAAGTTATAGTAGTGTCAGAGGATTAAAATATATTTACACTTTAAGTATACCGAAGCTGAAGCTAACCCGGTCAGGTTCCCTCCAATCGAACTACTGTCATTTTTTTTATTTTTCACAAACAGTTCACCTCTGCTTATAACACCTGCCGTGTGCGAATTCGGCTTGTGCATAAGCATGTGAGCAGTAATTACAGGTTGGGTCAGCAACTTCAGGTCGTTCTGAATTTTTTAAACACATAGACATACACCGATACCGTCAGCATGATCTAGAACTTTTAGGTACACGTAAGGTGGGTTTCATTGTCATTGGTACAGGCCTACATACCTACTAATCGTTGAAAAAACAAATGGATTTTTAAAAAGTAGTATAGTAGGTGAATGCGGGCTGTTGGATACGGTTCGAGGACCGAATGCCGAGGGACCGAATGCCGACGGACTGAATGCCGATAAGCCGAATGCCGAAAGGACTGAATGCCGAGAAGGACTGAATGCCGACGGACTGAATGCCGAGTCTTTGATTTTAGTAATGGCGTTGAGAATAATAGAATAACTGTGCTAAGAATTTAAAAATTAAGGCTATTACCAGAGTCCATTCAACCCTAGGTTCTATCGTCCTATGCTAAGCGCAATGTGCAAAAGGAAGGCCTTTGCTTTGCAAGCGCTTGGAGCTTATGCCTTGCACATTTCGCGTTGCATTGGACGATTTGTTGAGCGAAACTCAATGGGTGTTGCGAATAAACATAGCGCACAAAACATAGGTAGCTGCGACAAAACAGCGGAGTAAAAACATGGCGGGAAAAAAACATAGCAGGGATAAAATGTAGCTTGGAAAAAACATAGCGGGGACTAAGCACAGTAGGGAAAAGACATCGCCATTGGGGAGAGGTCGAAAACTCACGGAAGCGTTTTACTATTTGTGGGTCAGTGTGACATTAATTTAATTTAATTAAGTTAGAAAAAATTCTAAAGTAAGTACTGGATAAAGACCTTCAGCACGGTCTAGCCCCCGCAAGGTTAGGAGAGGTGAGTTAAATCATTAAGCTAATGATTATTGCCATGACTCTGACAGACTTTAACATTTCTGTAATTTGGCATTCGGTCCCTCGACATTCAGTCCTACTCGGCATTCAGTACTCTCGGCATTCAGTCCCTCGGCATTCGGTCCGGGATTCGTTGGATACATAGGGTATCATCAAGGAAAGGAAAAACCTTCTCATGTGATAAGGCTCTATATGTATCTGGTAGGGGAATTAATACCTATGCACCGCAAATAACAACCAATATTTATAAGTTCAACTTTCCTCTTGTAAAAATACGCGCATCACTATTCGGAATATGACATGTATTCTAAAGAATTGAGAAACTCGCAAGCAAGTAAAAGTAACTGTAATGCCGTTTTTTGCTCTTTTGAAAATTTTCCGTCAGCTAATGGGTTTCGTAGATTTAAAAAAAAATCACTAGTTTAACCATATATTTCAGCTTAGAAAGGCAAACATGATGGTCTTGATTTGCTTATGTGCATAGGGTTCGCATTGGGAATTGGGATTGGGATTACATTTTGAAGCTTACCGTAATTTGTTTAATACACGCCGGTCTCTTTTACAACCCGGTCTCTAATTGAAGCCGGGGGCGTACAGGGTTCAGCTTTTGAATAGAAGCCGGTCTACAAGACAAGCCGGCTTTCTCAACAGTAAATCAGATGCTCAAAGCTCTTCTTAGCTCGCTAAGTACATGCTAAAGGCCACCCAATTGGACCTTATAGGGCAGATTCGTCAGCGCTGCTTGATATGATTGATATTCATGTTAGCAGCAAGTCACTTTGTTTGAGCTGTTCATATCCGTAAATGAATGTAATTTCTACTCAATATAAAATATATTGCCCTAAACCAGACGTACCAGCTAGTTGAATAAAATTCGGTCGCTATTAGAAGCCTGGTCTTCGGGGCTCGAAGTTTGAATAGAAGTCCGGGCTTGTATTATGACTATTACGGTATTTTCACACTGACACATATTTGTGAGGAATCCTATATATTTTTTGCCAATGCAAATGAGCTTGAGTGTAAATAGAGCCCTGTAAATAAGCGAAAGACATTGAAACGTGAACCTTGTTAACTTATATGACTTGTAAACTGAATTACAAGTGCTGCATCTGTGTTGCTCTTTCCAAGGTCAAATTGGCTTTATAAACGATATTTTTCTGTTAAAAAAGACCAAAATTGCAAAATTTTCCAGCGAAATTGACTCTAAAATCTTGTTTGCATGTTCAAACCCTCTTTTCACATCTTGAAAAGTCAGATTTTGTTTTTAAAAAATCCTATTTTTAAAAATAAAAACGGAAAAAAGTCAGTTTGTAATATTTTGGAACTCCTCAACCGTCCGGTGTTATTTTCAATCCCACCGGGTATAGAATTTTAAGTGGATCAATGCATGGCTTATTCCTAGTCAGAAATTTAATTTCCGGAATGCTCAATTCAAATACGCTCGATGTATCTAAAACTTCCAAAAAGCCTGCGTGTTCCAAGAACTTCAACAAGGATAACCTAAGCGCAAATTGTTCAATTTCTCACACGTCATTTCAAAGTCATAGCTATAAGCAAGAAGCATACATAACTTAGAATTCTTATCTAACAGCGGCTTGTATTTTACTAAACTAGCAAAAGTAATACAGATGAGGAATTATTTTGAGGTAAAAGCAGCGCTGTTGTCAGGCGAAAGTAGGACTCAAGAAATTGACTTTATAGTCATAAACATAAACCCTGGACAGTAGATTGTTTTCTATTGTATTTTGCTATGTTCAGAAATGACCAAATAGTTTCAGAAAAAAACTTTATTCTCGGGTTCTTTCTAAGACGGGCGCAAGGGAGTCAGGGTTCAACGTTCAACAATAAAAGAGGGACGCTGGGCGGCGGAAAAAGTTGCTGCCGAAGTTTTATTCTTACACGACTCTCCACTTCTTAAAGCAAGGCACTTGGCCTACCTTCATTGTAATCGAGTCGTAATTCCTAATCGTAAGACACTCCACTTACAGCTTACGCTCATCTTCTCGGTACTCAGTAGATGATTTCGGTGAAACTCAGCAGGGTTGTTGGAAGCTCTTAGAAGCTATAAACTAAAGCTTTCAGCAACGCGTAATAATTTAAACAACAAGAGCTGCGTATTTCGAACTTTGAAGCAATTAAATACCCGATCACTAGCAAAATTTCAACGAGCTAAATAAGTGTAACTAGTATTTGAAATTTGAAATACAGAACATTACGTATGAAAAATACACTCATATGAAAAAAATACGAAAAATACAGAACTAAAGATGAATTCCATGTGAAAAGGTCGTATCTAGTATTTTGCGTGTCGTATTTCGAATATTTTCAATTATTGCGTTATTTTGAATGGCAAAATTTTTCCGATACAAAAACCACAAGTAATATTAAATAGCTAGTAATTGGGAAATTTTCTAAACGATTTTTTTAAAAATGCTCAACCCTGATCTGACTGGTGTAAGGGAGCCGCTCGAAAGGCACAATAAGATAAGCCCAAGATCTGTGAGATGGTCCCCTCATGTCCCATTCAACTTTTATGAGCCTTCATCTTTTCCCTCAATCACAAATCAGACAAAAGAAAGACGAGAAAACTGTACCAGCATAGAACTGTACTTTCTGTCGAACCATTTATGCCTTTTCCCGCAGGACATATTTAAAGTTACAGAAATTCCGAAAATGCGTGGATTTTATAGACTTGAAACAAGATTTACTTTCCGGTCCTTTACGCCAAGAGAGTTAAATTTAGAATCACTAATCTGAAGAGATCTCGCTTTGCATTAGTTTAAATTTCAACACTTTCGACTATGCACCATACACTTTACTTTTGGGCATTGTATTTTTAAAACAAAGGCGTGTACCAATTCTGAATTCTTTGCCGTCGCTATTAATTAGATTGGTTTATCTGGTTTAATAATTCCAATGTCAGGATTTTAGACCTACCCTAAATCGGGTACTCATCCAGAGCATTGCTACATACCATTACTCCGTGTCAAGCGGATTACTACAGCACAGAAGTTATTTAGCCCAAAATAATTTATCAAAGATCCTGAATTGAACCACTTCGGAAATGACATTTTCGAGTAGGCACTCGTTTTGGCAATGAATTCAGACGAAAAAGCATTAAACAGCAGACGGTCGACGCCTTGCGAAATGCATTGAAATTGAATGAGAGAAATCGGGTCTGGCATCAGTCTTCCTTCGCTGTATCGTATCAATAATGCAATTTCTAATTTCTGTTACACGCATAGGTAAGGATAAAATTTAGTTTGGGCGTATGATCGTTGTTTTTTCTATTCTTTGCGACCACAGGGCTTGAACCAAATACGTTTATATGAGCCGATCATTTAGCTAATTCGAATTTTCCACGCCAAGTTAGACGAACCAGAGTAAGTACGCGACCAATACAAATTAAAAGCGAAGACTACATATTTGGACCTTTACAGGAAAATCAATAATATCGAAAATAAAGTCGGCGAAAGCAAATTGGTCAAGGAATTAGTTTGCGAAAGCTTAGATGTGAAGTAAAAGCGAATCTTCGGCTAGGCTTAGAGCACAACAGTCCTATCGAAAATATGCGTCAAAGTAACCCAAAACTGAGCTGTGCCAAAAAGCATCCGAAAATTGTCGTAGATCCAGACCTCCTATCTTCAACATGAACTAAAGGCTCAAATATCTTTTCATCTGTCAATCTCCATCACTAAACTGTACACATTCTCGTATTAACTACCGTCTCCAACCCTTTAGACAAACAAACAAAAAGTGCATCATCAAAACCCCACAGAGCTCGTTAGTCTCATGTTGTTATCCTAACACAGATTCCAGTTTCCAGTAGTAGGTTCAACTTCAAACCCATTTGTCGAACGAGCGTCATAAAAGTACCAATGCGCTAAATACATGACATGCTATTCTATTCTGTGCAAAAATCTAGAGGTTAAAGAAACTTCCATTGCTCCTGCTGTGCGAAACTGACACATGCATGGGTAAGGTCAGGCCAAAGCCAAATCGAGCAAATGCCTCTAAGAAACGCCAGTTTTCTTATCTTCTCATCCAAAAAGAAGCACACTTGTGTCTCAGAGATCCTCGTAAATCTTCATTAAGCTCCGACTCATTGAAGCAATATTGTATAATGGAGTGTTGGGTCGAATGTCAAATTCAGCGTTCAACTACATCATTTATATTTTTAATTAGAGAACTATGTTCCTATACAAAATGAATTAAGAAGATCTCACTTCAAAATCGTGTTGCTGAAAACTTCAATTCGCATGAATTTTTGCAGGGCATTGAGATCATGCGCTTGCATAGCCTCAGAGCGTCCTTTTCTACACGAACCTGTATGATCTTCAATCTCCGGTGTTTTTCAGAGTCTCTCAGAGAGTCTGCATCTTCCTCCAGTGAGATTTTTGCCCAAACTCTAAAACTAGGAACAAGTTCGTTTCTGTCCAATAGTGTGGCTCACACTCTACGCTCGAACGGTTTACCTGCTAAAAGCTCAGAAGATCAGAAGCCGGTGAAGTAAAAGCCTAAATTTCCGGAGAGCATCTTAAAGTTTTTCACTGCCAACATCAATAGTCTTCGAAGTTCAAACATTGTCCAGACGTCTTGATTATTTTGAATTTATCAGTTATTTTCTGTTCCGGCACTTCATTCGTCAATCATGACGCTGCTGCCTGCTTGAGTCAAAACGGAATTTTCCGTGTAGTGTAAACAGGGATTTTCAAAAGTCTTCTGCGTGCTAGTTAATTTAAGATGCATTAAGCTAACTGCCGCCACACGCCACGGAATTTCTTTTAAAAACATAAAAACACTTGAAAATGGATTTATGAAAATTCAAGTTCAAGCAGACTTTGAAAGCAGTCTAAAGTTAGAGTGATTCAGCTTTGTAGAAAACTTTGGAACAATAGCGTCAAAGTGAAGCCCGGCTTGTACAGAAATGACGCTAAATCTCGTGTAAATAATCGTCCACGATGAAGTGCTGGCAAAGGCTTGAACTGGGACAAGATATTTTTAATTTAATTTTGTTGCTCTTGACCCTGACCGTCTCCACGTCCTCTGATGAGGTCACTCCGAATTGGGAAGACGCACAAAGTTCAAGCGTCGCTGATCAACCCAAACCAGAACCCGCAACATCTTCATCAGCATTAGATGATGATGGGATCATCGTAGATACGCTGCGTGGGAAATTTAGAGGTCGGGTCATGTCATTCACTTTTGGGAATCGAAATGAAGGGCTCGTTGGAGCCTTTTTAGGAATCCCTTATGCTGAGCCGCCTGTGCGAGAGCTGCGATTTCGGGTAAGAACAAAAGTTACAATTGTATTTTGAATTCAGAAATTATGATGTGGGCCGCGCAAAAATGGTTTGTTGTTAGTGTCGATTAGCATTGCTAATCTGTGGGGAGTCGGATGTTAGGTGTCACATAAATTACGAAAACTACACAGCTGTCTTGTAGTCATTTTGGAAGACGCTGGGGATTTATGAGGCGAATATGGAGATTTTGGGGGTAGCCTGCTGCGGAGACAAAGATGCGTTTCTATTTGTCTTAAGCTATTTGACGAAATAATAAGTCTGTTACGCTGCTAAATTTTATGACATTGTAATTTTTGAATACAGCCTTAAAACGCATTTCCAGAATAATAGGTATAAATATTTTACGAATCAAAACCATTAATTAAAATCTCTACGAAGATTTATTGTTTGAATTTTACGTCCTTACATACATTCCCTGACTACATGAAATTGAGAAAATAATTACAAAACAAAGATATAATCTTAGTAAAAGCAATAAAATACAAAACACTTCATCTGATAGGAGTGTGACAAGGTGCATTGAGAATCACGGAAATCTAGAAACCAGTTTCAAGACCACTAGATACCCAATTTTCAGGGCTTGCGTAATATTTAGTGGTAGGGATGGACAATTTAATTACATGTTCCGCCTTCCTGATGAGTGACAGACACTCGGCGTCTGCACTGTTCATTTTGTACACCAGTATTTATTTACCTGTAATGAAGAAACGCAGGTAGCTGTCCAGCGTTGTTTATAGCTTCAGATGTTTACAAGATACGAAACCAAATCCTGACATTCGTACGATGTTCTAGTGAGCGGAGTACCAGAACAATAAAATATTCTATTTTACGATGCGCCACTTTTATAGCACTCAAATCCAGGTGTAACGCGACAATTTAGGAGCCGGAATTTAAGCTTTATATGGCAAGATACGGCATACTACGTGATTTTAAGACGCATTTTAAATGAACTATTTTGGAAGACTCATATGAACTATCCAAAGCTTTCGATAAACAGTGCATAACTCGTTAGTCGAACGAATTGTCCTGCAATAACGCTTCATAAGCTTCCAAGCTTCGTCCAGACAAAACATCGACAACAGGTTGTAAAATAACAAACGAACTAATCCTGCTGTCGCTGTCCTTGTCCAGCAGCTTTTAAGTTTAATTGGTTTGGCGAATCGTGTAGTATGCGTCATTTGTGTCAGCGCATCCCGAATAAGGTCATCTGTTCTGTTGTTGTGATGTTATCCTGATTAAATGCCCACTGTCTGACAGTGACGAATAGTTTAATAACTAACCTGATGAACAGTTCAGAATATAATGTTGATTACGAGTTAACCCAATTCCGTAAGCGATATACTATTTCCAGCAAAGCTGTTTGTTCAAGCTAATCGTTTTGTTTGCTCGATTCACCTTCACCAATGAAAAAATGTCCCCTCAAATGATTTACATTGATAATTCAATTCAAAACAGCAAATTTTAATGTAATCAAAGGCAGCGGTTTGGCTGAATTTTAAAATTGTACATTTTTGGTTTGGTCCACGAGAATCAATGTGGTCTAGCTGTGAATATACGATTCCGTTTCAACTTTCAACTTAAAATAAAATGAAAACCTTTAGCACAAGACAAGACTGCCAATTTGTTGTCCATCAAATAGACGCCTTTTGATGTGACGACTTTTGATGTGACGACTTTTAAGTGTGACACTTGTAATCACTTAAAAATAAGGTCTTCAAAAAAAGCTAATACTCAAAATTGGACATGAAAAAAATGATGCCCTGGAACTTCTAACTTTTTACGGCTCTATGTCTCATACATAAAGATGTAATCGGAAAATAAATAGGGACAGTCCAGTAACGCCAATGGACAAAATGTTCTGAAAAATTTACGATTAGGGTTGTCCAGTATGTGACATAAGACGCCAAGTTGTTAAACATACTTGGGCGTACCTTGTGTAAATAGAAAACTTTTTCATCTAAGGTAGAAACGTATCAAACGTTGAATTTGACGAGGTGAAGCCTTGGTTGACTTTTAAAGTACGAAAGCATGTCTTCCATTGACAGGAGAAGAACACTTGCCTGGGAGTGTCAACGTGTCAAACGAGCGTTTTTGATCTTCCTGTCTCTGAACTGATGGCAAATACAAAAAACGAATACACCTCCTTATCAGCCTCCTATTGAACATCAAGAGCGCCTTTCATAAGCGAAAACATAAAACGCGTCGAGATATGTGACAGTAATGTTATGTGGCTATATATTTCTATCCTAGTTATTATTTTCTTTACGAGTCAAGTGCTGGGACAATTGACCGCTGGGCGTTCATTAACATTTATTGCGAAAACCACAGCGAAATCGCGGCATTTTTGCCGCAGGATGAGTTGCAAACATATTCTTCCGAAACCTAGCACAAATGATCTTATTCCGATCTCCAGTCCGATAAACGAGACAGTACAGTACTGTACCGATAACAAGCCAATGCCTATGGCAATGGACATGGGAAACATATCTTGGAAACTGTGTCATTTTCACCGTAGGGAATCGGGTTTGAAGAAAAAAATACAGCTCATGAATTACATTTTTTTTCTTTTTATCCTGTTCACCTTCCAAGCGTACTTTTATATTTTGTCGTTTCGTTCTGAGATTCGAGATATCACTTTCATTGAACTCTCCGTGATTCAATTCCATGTGTGCAGGTCTTTTGTTTGACATAGATACCTGGTTTGGTAATACGGTTTACGTGTCGAGGGAGACCTCNTTTATATTTTCTCGTTTCGTTCTGAGATTCGAGATATCACTTTCATTGAACTCTCCGTGATTCAATTCCATGTGTGCAGGTCTTTTGTTTGACATAGATACCTGGTTTGGTAATACGGTTTATGTGTCGAGGGAGACCTCAAGTCGAGATATCCTGTGATGCCACGGCACGGTGTCTAACCAAATATCTTTATCTCTCGTCTTGTTATATAGGCCAGAAGGGGCTTATGTAATAGCACTAGCCGTTTTGATTCCATTGTCTTCTATTCGACGCTAAAATCACGACATCAAAATTTGAGGCCAGCAGAGTAGAATACCCTAGGTATTTAGTTTTTATTTAATTGTTTTCTATCTGAGTTGAGACCAGCGTAGAATTTACTGGTATAGGGCGACTTAAAACTTAAAACTGCCGCAGGTAGAGTCCTTCATGGAGATGCAATGCTATTTCGGTTTCGGAGTCCAGACTTTGATATCGCTAGCCGTTTTGATTCCATTGTTTCGATTTCTATTCGACGCTTAAATCATGACATCGAAATTTGAGGCCAGCAGAGTAGAATATCCTATTTAATTTTTATTTAATCGTTTTCCATCTGTGTTGAGTTGAGACCAGCGTAGAATTTACTGGTATAGGGCGACTTAAAACTTAAAACTGCCGCAGGTAGAGTCCTTCATGGAGATGCAATGCTATTTCGGTTTCGGAGTCCAGACTCCCGCTTGGGCTTACGCTATTTTCTCATCTTCTTTTGCATAATTTATATCCCAACGCTGTTTTTCGGTTCGAGATTGCATGAAAACTCGGTTTGGGATTTAGGGAGTGCCTTGGACAATAAGAAAGCCAAGCGAGCTGTGTAAATTTTGGATATGAACTTCGGCCTGTTTCTATTTTTAAAATTACCTTATTATGTAGACAGTGGTTCCCTGAAACTATTACCTACAGTATTTTTAGCCAAATAGCGTCAGTTATCTTGGAAAAATTTATTGAATGCGGAAAAATAGTCAGCCTAAAGGCCTAAATTGATCGATCGACCGAAAAAAGTTTTTCGCTGTATATGAGGTACCTACAGTGATGGATTTGTAGCAAATATAAATATAAGGGTGAAGGCCTGATTTTGGTTGAGTCTGAGTGATAGGCGATAGAAATCAAGCGAAAGGTTTATTAAGCGTAAAATTTAAGGTATCCATCGCTATAAATATTTCATCGTTTAGGTATAAACATCGTTCAATTTCAATGCCTGTCGTAAATAAATAATCACAATAGGTAGTAGTATTAAAATGAAATCTGCCTTTGAAAATTGAAATAAAATATTGCTTTAAATGAATTTTTTATGCAGTTCGATATAAAAAGTAGAATTACAGATAGGTATGCAAATCGTCCAGGGACCCGTTGCATATTATTCAATTCTGCTTTGTTGTGTCTAAACTAATGAAGACATTAACTTCATGTGTGATCTCTGATACCATGCCGGAAATGAGAATAATCTGCAAATAATACATGCGAAAATGCACTTCGATTACTCTATGCAGATGTCCGGTTACAATATAAAACGTTGTCTGATCCTCTTTGAATTGCACATTTGGCAAGTCATTCACTTCCTTTCATTAAATCACTCGTGTCAGAGACTCCAGGGGGTCCCAGTTTTTGAACTCAGCAACATCGACTAATAATACTACATTTATTAGTTAAGCTACATGGAACAACGAACTTCGTTAACCCTAGGGTCAGAGCCATAACGAGTTTTCTCACCTGCTAATCTATTCAGATTATCTCAAATGCACTCAAGTCCTTTTTAATTTATGACTCTATTGCTCTTCCTGAAGGTCAAAATAAGTGCAGATAAATTACTCTGGTATTCCTGGGAGGCGTCATTTAAAAGTACTTTAAAAGCACTCAAGCAGATATACGTTGTACTTAAGATTAGTAAGGATAAATTAACATGAATTCCCTACGATATTGCAAATTGCGAGGGTTAGGTCAGGAGTTCCGGCCAAGCACATGCACAGTTTAAATTAGTGGGTAAATTTTTACCTGATAAAGCGAATTACCTACGCATAAACTTAGGCTTAGCTAAATGCGTTTGTGAGTTTGTAAATAATTAACTATGAAATAAGGCAGTCAGCTATTTGAACCAACAGAAGCTTAAAATTTAATAGGCTCATTTCGTGAGCATTTGTCTATGTGTCCATTTAATATTAGATCATAAAAATTCCGAAAATTCTACAATAAGTTTCAATTTAAGTTGCAGCATTTCATTTTATATTCAGAGAATCATAACCAAACAGCCGGCCTTGTTAGCATTACTTTAGGTACGCCTGATTTGACAGTCAGTCTTGTAAATTACGACTTAGGCAGGGCTTAACACAAGAGCCCAAACCGGTAAGCGGCTCGGCAGCAGCGTCCAGTCAGCCAGATGGAGAGCAATCAATTAAGCGTCCTGAATTTCCAGTGACAGACAGACTTGTCTACTGAATAGCTCACCGCCCACGATTCCACACGATTTGACATTTGGCTAGAAAGGAAATTAAGACTAATCACCTCAGCTTCTCCATTAAAGCCTTTCTTGAGAACTGGAAATGGTAAATGGTGATAGAAATTGAATAAGCTTTATCTCCTTGTTGCACAAATCCAATTTAGGATTTTGCATATGTTTTGTATGTAGTATAAGCTGTATATTTCATGCATGGAATTACTTCTAAACCATTTTATTGACAAGTATTCGTACATAATTCAGTGCAGAACAGCTTGCAGCAGTTTCACTGAAGCCGATTAAGAGCAGTTTAGTGGCCGAAGGATTTGAATTTTAATATATTTTGAGTCTCTTTGTAAACAACGTAGGCTTA